>JASANR010001546.1:0-137136 GCA_030849635.1 Wallacemonas sp. MBr04
CTTGACGGCGCAGTACTCCTTGCGCTTGCGGTCCCACGCCTCCACGACCTTGCCGAAGGTGCCCTCTCCGAGCAGCGACAGAATCTTGAAGCGCTGCGTCGACACATCAATGTCCTCGCCGAGGACGACGTAGAAGTGACCCTCCTCCATGTTCTGGTGCGGCAGCGCGTACGTCACCTTCTTCTTCTTCACCGGCGGCTGCAGGGAGACTTCCACCACCTCGTTGGCCTTGCTGGCCAGCGGCTGGCCGGACGGCGTGTGGTACTTGACGCCATCGGTGGACTCGGCCTCTTCGAGCGTGCGCTTGCTGCCAGAGCGGCGCGCGCTGTTCGACTTGGCCAGGGCGGAGCGAGCCTGCTCCAGGCCCTTGTTGGCCAGCGGCGCTGCGCTCGCGTTGACCTGGCCCGTGGTGAGGCTGCTCAGTCCGGTGCGGGATGCGCTCTCCATTCTTGTCAGAGTTCACGCACAAGAAGAAAAGAAAAGGAGGTGAAAAACGACGGGAGAGAGGAGCGGGAGGTGTAGGTGCGAAGAAAAATGATCTAAGTGCTGCGTCCCGTTTTGAAGGACAACAGACAAAAACAAGAAAGAGAGTAGAGGAAAGAAAAAGGAAGGAAAACCTGTGGACTCAAAAAAAAAAGAGGAGAGAGAAATAACAGGAGTACAGAAAAGTAGTTGCAGGGTCTAACTGTATAAACTGCACGCAGTTCAAGTGGAGACAGACAGACAGAGAGAGGAGGAAGAAGAATGAAATGCCAGGATGATCTGAATCGAGAATAGAACTGGCACCGTCATGGAGGAGGAGGGGGCGGGATGCCTCAGCGAAACCGCCACAGCCTCGCATCGCCGAATGGAAACGCTCGGGAAGACAGTTGAAGGTGATGATACTGCCCTGAGTCACCCACACACACTCGGTTCAATGACGCGATGCAAAGAACAAGAGAAAAGGAACGTGTTGTTTATGAAATGCTGTTACTGCTTGAAAGCAACTGCGCTGCGCAGCGCAAAAAACAAACAAAAGGTACAAACACCAAGAAAAACACATGCACTCACGTGGCTAGAGGTTGTCCGCTACAGGCCCTGATGCGCGCGGCACAAGGACATCGCTAAACTCGTTCACGACGGCGTGAAGCAGCAGTCGCGTCGGGACAACTTGTACGTGACAGCCGGCATACGGCTGCAGCAAAGGGAGCAGCTGCAGCGCATCGAAGACCTCGTACGCGCGCAGAAGCTGCACACTCGCGTTGGTGAGCGCGTAGTGCACGGAGGTGCTGTTGCGCGATGTGTCACCCACCACGCTCGGTGGCGCTGTGGCGGTGGTGATGTGCGCGGTACTCGCGAGCGGTGCGCTGCCACACTGGGTCGCACCGGCGGCCTCCGTGCTGGAGACGGTAACGACACTCGAGGGGAGGCTGACCTTGTCGCGCAGCACTGGGCGTGACGGGGGCATCAGCATCGTTGCCGTCGTCGCGGTGCTTGTCGTGGCTGCGACGGCCGTGTCCGCGGCGGATTCGACCGCGGCCGCCAGCTGCTCACTCGTGCCGTACTCCAGCTGCAGCTGCTGCGCCTGCCGGAGACCAGAGAGAAGGGGCGGTAGCCGGCGCAGGCTGCGCTCCGTCTGCCGAACCAGCGCCTCGAGCTCCATGCCATCCACGCCGCCCCAGGTGATGGCGACGAGGTGATGGAAGACGACCTGCAACAGCACTTCAACCGGGAGAGTGCGGCCTGGGTAGGTGAACGGCACAGCCATGAGCGGTGACGCAACACGCACGTGTTGGGTCTGCACGGCGGCAGCACCTGTCGCGCCTGTCGTGACGGTGAGCGAAGGGTGACGCCCGGCAGCCGCCGCCTGCGGTTGCACTGTGGCAGCCTTCGGAAGCTCCAGCGCTGGGCTCAGTGGTGAGTTGGTGCCCTCCACCGTGTCGGCACTACGCGATGTCTGCGGTGGCACAAAGAGCAGAGACGCCTGCTGTGAGGCAAAGACGCCAGATGGTGGTGTGCGCTGCGGCAACACGCGTTTGCTGTAGCGCGTGAACGGCGACGACGTCGGAGAGCAGCGCGGTGTTTCCCTACGTACGACTGCCGACCCCACCGGCTCGTGCGTGGGGCTTGTTGTCGCCTCGAGTGACGCTGCGGCAACGATGGGAAGACTGGCCGCCACAGCCACCGGAGCCGCCGATGAAGCTTCCACCGCGGCTATTGTTGTTGTTGCTTCTGTCGTGTGTGCTTCCGAACCCGAGGTGCGCCGCGCAGGTGCGTGAGTGACAGCTGGCACCGCACCTTCGCTCCCACGACGACAGGCCGACCGACACAGCCGTAGCCGCCGCTGCCGCGTGGCGTCGAGACGCGCTTGTGCCACACCGGAGAAGGCACACAACCAGTCCACGGCGTCGGCTGCGATAGACTCCGCTGTGAGGAGCAGATGGCTGTCGTCCTCATCCGCAGCGGGCAGCCCGCCTTTGGAGCTGTGACCCTCCGGCACCACGAGCAACGGGGAGGCCGCGGACGTGGTGGTGCCTCCATCGGCCCCGGCCCCCGCACTCGCACGACTGTTGCGACCTCTGGTACGTGAGAAGCCGTGACCAGCAACATCCGCGCCATCCTCCACCGCCGCTGACCCCGACGGCACCTCACCGCGGATCGACGGTGTCATCTTCGCCTTGTAGAGCCGCACCGCGGAGACGGCGTGCAGCGTGGACGGCGCCATGTACATGTCCGGCTTCAGGAACCACGGTCGAGCCGCACCCTGGAAGGCCGCGGAGGTGAGCGACGTCATGGACGGGGTGGAGGCCATGCGCGGGGAGAGGGGTGAGGCGGCACCGCTGGCTGTGCTGCTCGCGCGGAAGCCGTACTGCGGCGTCGACTCCGGCGACATGCCCGGCGTGCCGACGCCACGCTCGCTGCCAACGCCGCTTGTGGAGGCCACGGCGCTCATGGCGGTGGCGCGTGCGTGGTGCGCGGCTGCCTGCCACCACCTCGCTGCGCGCCGCTGACAGCTCGCACGCACGGCGGGATCAAGCGAGGGGAAGCGGAGCTCGATGAAGGCCGTCGTGAGACGACCAGACTGGGCTGCGGTGGTGGTGGACGCCATCGGGGGAGCCGTTTTCGTCGTCGTTGTCGGCATCGTCGCACAACTGTCGCCGTGGCTGCTGGCGCTGTCGAGGCCGCGGCGCGCGTGCCTGTGCGGCTTCGTGGGTCGGACGCTGGCGGAGGCGAGGGGTGGTGCCATCGTGATCTCTGCTGTCGGCCGCACAGTCCAGGCCGACGGCGCACCCGCCAGCTCCGCGCACAGCGGGCACGCCGAGCCCCAGACACAGTGCACGACATGCAGAGGTGGCACCGAAGCCGTCGAGGACTGCGTCGCCGCCGCTGCTGCTGCTGCTGCCGTCGGCTCGGGCCTGGCCACGACAGCGCTCATCGCAGCCAGGCGCTGGGCCTCCTCAGCGGACTCGCACGTGTCGGTTTTCCCCTGCTGCTGCGCCTGGTCCAGCAGCATCATGGTCAGAGAGGCCGGCATCCACCGCACGGAGCGTCGGTGTGCGTGGGTCTCTTGTGGGCGTGTGGCCGACGTGGTGCTCGCACTCGCACTGCACACCTCAGCGAGGCCACACCCAGTCGTGACCTCTCCAGACTCGCCTTCCCGGGAGGCCAGCCGCCGCTTCAGTTGCTTCTCGCGGTGCCGGATGCTGTCCTCGACCTGCTCCACGCTGGCCAGGTCGCCGTGCGTGAAGGAGATGAACAGCTCACCCTCCACGCCGATGATCGCGTTCGACTTGAGCAGCTCCATCACCTCAATGGCGAAGAAGTCGAGACCGGTGACGTCGGCCATCGACGACGCCGCGGCGCTGGAGAGACCTGTGGTGACGCCGCCGTCACCCTGGCGAGCCGCACGCGGGACTGCCGTGCCATAAAGACGTCCTCCACGGTGTTGCAGTTGTTGTGCAGATGCGTGGAGGAGCACGTTGCTCGGCCCGGTTTGGTAACTTTCCAGGTTCGTCGCCGGGTCCAGCGATGGGGCGGGCGACTGGCGTCCCATGGCAGCCGACAGGAGTCGATTCGGCGGTGCGGCGCTGCTGATGTGCGCCACGGGGCCACGCGTGGGCCCTTGCGGTGGTGACTCGCAGCGTGCTTCGACGCCTCTGAGGAGAGCCTCCTCGAGGCTGCGACAGAACGCACCGACCTGACGCGGCAGCATCAGATTCCGCAGACACTGGGCCACCCCGGACATGGGCAGCAGCTCGGCCGCGCGCACGCCAACCGCCTCCACATACGCTCGTTGCATGATGGGGCTGAGCAGCGCCTCTTCGCTGTACACCGTGATGAGCCCGCACGGGTTCAGGCGCGCGTACGGCGACGCGAATTGATCGTCCGGCTGCGTCCACGGTGCCAGGCCCGCGTGCCCCGCCACAAGAAACGAGGCGGAGAGATAGAGCAGCCGGTTGACCTCCACACCGCTGACGAAGGGTGGGGGAGAGGCACTCGAGGAGGAGGTCGAAGACGGCGACGACAACAAGGCCCCCGATCCAGGCGCCACTGTGGCTGCACCGGCTGCCTGCGACATGCGCATCAGCTGCGCGAACAGAGCGTTGTGACTGTTGTTGTTGTTGTTGCTGTTGTTGTTGTTTTGGGCTGCGCTCGAGTAGCTGCCCGTGGCGCGTCCAAGCGGACCAGCCATCGACCACGTCTGCGGCATGACGGGTGCGGACGATAGAACAGGCCGTTTCAGGATGCTGCAACAGCGTGCGAGCCAGCGTGTGCGGGCGGTGTGACTGAGCATCTGCGACCCACGCAGGTCCGTCGCATCGTGTGCCAGGCGCAGCGCGCGTCCACCACGTTCGCCGTCGGCTGACCGTCCCCACGCCCCAGCCTCCGCCGCCTCGGCCTTCCACAGCCGCGACCAGAAGTTGACGCACTTGGTCAGCTGCGTGAGCTCGCGACACAGCTGCACCGGCGATTCATCAGCGGCGAGGAGACTGAAGACGTTAGGCAGCGTCTTGGCGCGCAGCGTGAGGAGACTCTGCGTGGCGTCCCAGGCCTCGGTGGAGCCGTGAGCAGATGTGGCGCGTGTTCGGCGTGTGCTGCCACCACTGCCACCACCGACCCCATCGCTCTGACGCGCAGGGGCGCTGAGCAGCAAGCTGGGGTCCGTCAGGTAAGCGTAGTAGGCGTCCTCGTCCTCGCCATCTGGCAGCGCACCAGACCCACCGGAGACGTCACCAAGACCAGCTGCACTCGCTGTGGTGGCCGCCTTGGCATCCTTCGCACGGCTGGCGGCGGCGCTAGCGTGGCTACTCGCACCACTGCTGTACGTCGGGGCCGCGGCGATCACCGCCTCCACGCCACCCGTCTCCCACACGGCGGCGATGTGCTCCATGAGCTTCACCTGCTCACCGACGTACCCGACGCGGCTTTCCTCGCGGCACAGGCAGTTGATGAAGCACTGCACGAAGCGGGCGAGAGAGCCGTCGTCGGAGTCAGGCCGGCGCAGCGCGACGACGAGCATCGCCGCCGCAGAGGCCGCACTTGCGTTGGCCGACAGCAACCGGGCTTGCGCGAAACGCCCCGCAGCCCCGCCGTCTTGCGGGGTGGCGTCATCCGCGGCAGTGCTCTGCAGATGCGCGTTCACGGGATAGACGAGGAACGTGATGTTGGCGACGTGGATCGTTGTGCAGCCAGCGAGTGAGGCACGCAGCAGGTGCAGCAGAGCGTTCGTTTGAATGCCAATGCACGTTTCTTGCTGTTGTTGCGGCTGTTGCTGCTGCTGTGTTGCTGTTGTGGTGGTGGTGGCACCGGGTGATGACGGTGACGGTGACGATGGACCGTTGTTGTTGTTGTTGTTGCTGCTACTGTTCGTGCCTTCTGGCCCCGTCTTGGCACCACTGCCAGCACCGCCACTGCTGCTCCGATGATCGCCGCTGCTGGGACCACTCGCGGCAGACGTCACAGTGGGGGCGGTGGAGGCGGTGCCGTCGGCTCCCGCTGCGTGTGCCGCACTCGCGCTCTTCTCCGCCGCCGCAAGGTTGGCAAACGACGTTGGACGACGCAAACCGCGCTGTGGCGCGACACCAGCTGGTGCAGCAGCAGCAGCAGCAGTGGAAGTAGTGGAAGTTGTAGCAATCTCCTTGCTCCCGCCGGCTGCACCGGTGGTGTTTCCCGTGGCCACTGAGCTCGACATGGTGCTTACCGTAGCACCAACGGTGTTCGCTGCCGTGGGGTCCTGCACGTGGACAGCACGCTTTCGCTTCGCCAGGACGCCACCGGTCGTTGCTGTGGTTGCTGCCAGTGCCGACCCCGTCGGTGAGGCCACACTGGCGGAGGTTGAAAGCTGGTCCAGCGTCATCGTGGACGCTGTCAGGTCCGCGGTGCTGGCAGAGGTGTTGTGCTTCTTGTCGACCTTGGTGCCGCCACCGCGTGTGGAGGTGCTGCCGGAGCGCGGCGGCGGCGACGGGGAGGCGCTCGCGCTTCCGCTTGCCACGTCACCACGGGCCTGAGATGAAGAATCACCACCACCGCCTTGTGTGGCGGCTTCTGCTTTCTTGAGTGCCTTTTGTCTGCGCCGCTCACGCCGGCTCATCGGCGGCGGTTCAGTAGGGGAGGACGGAGCTGCTGTGGACGACGCCGCGGCGGTCCCTTCGCCATCGCCAGTGCCAGCTTCAGAGGAAGGGGCGACGGCGCGGGCCTTGGCATTGGCGTTGGCTGTCTTGTCAACGCCGTCAGCCGGTGCAGATGCTGACGTTGTTGTTGTCCCTGTGGGGGCAGCAGACACACGCGACGCGGCCTTGCTCAATGCCGCCACGGAGGCCGGCGTAGCGCTCGCGCTGGGCAGGGGGGACGCACTCTCGACGTCCCCAGTGTGCCCACGCGGTGGCTTACTGGAGCCGCTGGGTCGCTTGGGACGTGTGGGTGGCAGCGAGCTCGCACTCGCCGAGGCCACGCTTGTCGGCGATGCAGCCGCAGTGCTTGCCTGGTTATTCGCGTTGCCGCTGCTGCCGGTGGCGGCACCACCACCACCGCTGCTGCCTGTGTTGTTGTTGTTCGTTGCCGTGGCGGCGGCTGTGTTCGTTGTTGTGGTAGAACGGAGTCCCACATCAGCGGTAAATGGGTTGTGCACGGGGTAGCGGTAGAGCAGCTTGCCGTGCGCGATGAAGAAGACCACGGCGTCCTCGTCGCCTTGGATGGTCTCCTCGGCCATCTCAGTCAGGGGTGGCGTACCCGCGCTGCTTCGCGGCGGGTTCAGGTTCACCATGGGGCACGCACCAAGGGAAAGAAAACAGACAAAGTGAGGTGACCTTCAGACCAAAAAAAAAAAGAGAGAAACAAAAGAGGACAATGTGAAGAAGCAACGAACAGAACGCCAAGAGAGGAACCAAATACGACTCTGTAGCTTCGACAGTGCGAGAAACGCAGGTATGGGAGAGAGAAGGAAGAGAGTGAATGTGTGAATGAGCGTGGATGGGTGAGACGCATTGCATCAGCGGGACGGGAAGAGTCTAAGCAAAAGAACAACGGCAACTTAAAACGAAACGATACCAGCACATTTGCGGCACAGACACTAACACACAAACAAACAGTGTCACCACAACATCATGTCTTTCCTGTGAGGAGTCCAACTTTCTTCTCTCTATTTTTTGCCTTTTTTTTGATTTGCTACAGAGACCGGGAATTCTTACGCATTTTACCATGAATATACAGTAAGGAAAAACAATAAGAAAGAACACAAACACAATATCCTTAATTATCATCAAAAAAGCGAAACAAAACACACACAGAAGTGTCTCCACATACAGCGCGCTGGCGCTGTGCTACAGAGAGGATCGCTTCGTAACCGCCCGAGTTCGAGCGGGGCTGCTGACCTTCTCCATGTACACAGCGTCCGCGCCATATCCCTCCAGCTTCTGCGCGACCTCGCTCGGCAGGCGACGTCGATCGACCGGCTCGAATCCCACCTTCTTCCAGAACTTGTCGGCGCCACGCACGGCGATCAGCGCCATGCGACGGAGGCCCATCTCCGTCCGCTTGCGCTCGGCCTGGCGGAGTAGGTGGCCCGCGACACGGCGCCCACGAAACGCAGGATCGACCGCCACGTCGTGCAGGTAGAGTGTGTCGACCAGACCAAGCTCGCCATCCGCGTCCTCTGCTGTCGGCGACGAGGAATCGGCTTCACTCTCCAGTGCGTCCACGCAGGCCTCCGCGAGCCGGGTCGTGGTGGTCGCGGAGTCCAGCGCCGGCAAGAAGAAGCGCGGCACGGCGAGGCTCACGGCGTAGCCGACCACAGCGGCCTCACAGTTGATCTCGCCGTGCTGCGGTGCCTTGGCCTTGCGCAGCGGCTGGGACTGGGCTTGCGTGGGGCAGATCGCGACGAAGCTCGTGCCTGGGCTCGCCTGGAGTTTGTCAAAGTAACTCTCCGCGGTCTCGTGCAGGTCAGGCTCGTAGGCGGCGTACTGCACGCGCAGCACACCTGGCACCAGGCTCGGCGTCAGAGGCACGACAAGCAGGTCAGACGCAGCCGAGGTGGCCCGTGCGGATGCGGGGCCGACAGGGCCTTGGTGGAACGGCGGATTCCCAACGGCGAAGCTCGCGTGACAGCGGGAGAGCGGAACAGTCATCGTTGCGACTGGGGTAAGCGGGGTGGGGTGGGGGTTTGGGTGGGAGGTGTTAGTCGTTGGCAGAACTACACATTAAGTGAAGACATCTTTCGTTGTTGGCGAGGAGAACAACGCGAGTGCGGAAACAATAAGGACAAGTGGAGGGGAGGGGATATAGAATGAGTGTATGGCAGCAAGGCGGTGGCGGGAGCATGCACTGTGGTAGGAGAACACGCAAAGGCGAGGCGAGCGGTAACGCGGGCCGGGCAATCACGCATGAATCAAGGTGGTAGACGTCATTGACAAGTGGGCTTGGAAATGGAAACACCAAAACCTGACGAGCGCGTCAAAACAATGGCGGAAGCGGAGAAGGGAAACGGCCACCAACATCACGAGTGGCTGTTCAATATGCACTCCAGTTTTTTTTTGTTGGTGTTTGTTTGTGTGTCTGTCTTAGCAAAACAAGAAGAACAACGTCACCTAAACCAACCCGAAACACAGAAGCACATATGATTCAGACTTTCCCAATACCGCCAACTAACTTGTCCCACATTCACCGGAGGGACAAAAAAAAGGAGAACGGAAGCAGCACCCACGTGCTCAGTGTCGTGGCAGTTCGCGCGCGCATTATGACAGGCTCTTGGTCTTGAGGGCACTCAGGATCTCCTCGGGCTTGCTGGTGTCCGGTGGAAGGCCCAGCTTCTCGGCCACGACGCTCAACACAGACTTGTAGAGGCGCAGCGCCCTGACGAGACGCTCCACCGTGGCTTGTGCGAGCTCGCGGGCGGCCTTTTCCTCCTTGAGCGCCTGCTCCGCCTCGTCACGCTCACGACGGCGGGCGCGCCCCTCTTCCTCGAGCTTCACGCGCATCTGCTCCGCCTCCGACTCACTCGTCTGCTGCGCTTGCTTCTGGCGTTGCATCTGCCGCTTCACTTCCGCGTCCTTGCCGGCCACCAGGTGCCGTAAGCTTTGGAGCTGCGCGTGCGCCTGGGCCTTTTCGGCCAACAGCTGTTCCACATGCACCTTGTTCGAGGCGTCCCCACCGCCCAACGACGCCAGCAACTCCGCCGAGTCCCCGAGACGAGAGGCTCCGTCTTCACCAGCACGGCGCGCCTCCTCGCCCAGCTCGCGCTTCACCCGCTTCTCACCCGGTGCCAAGGACGACGTGCCGTCCGCGCTGTGGCTGTCCTCGTCGTGCACGCCATCACGTTCACGCTTCACGCCGAGCGCCAGATGGCCCGCTGCGGTTGCCTGCGCGACACGCCACGCGCGATGCCCGAGCTGCTCCAGCATGTCCTGTGCACGCACAGAGGTGGCGCGGTAGACAGTCTCGAGGACATCACGCAGCTCGGCAACTGTTTGACTCACGACACCGGCCTGGTCAGCCGTTAAGAGACTGTTTGCTGTGCCCGCAGGCGGCGCACCAGCGGCTGTGTCGTGCGCCTTCGTCGTGGTCTGCACGTACACGCGGTGCTCGGCCTCGGAAAAGGGTTCGTTGCTGATGTACTTGAGTGGGAACGGCTCAACGCACTCGCCAAGGTGCACGACGACCAACCACTCTGCAAGCTGCGCCTGTTCATGATCGGTCCAGGCGGGCAGGTCCGCTGCATTGCCAGTGGCCGCTGCGATGCTCTTCTTCCCTGTCGATGGCTTCTGCAGCAGCGCCACGATGCGACCAACGCGGTACTCAGTACTCGAGTGGCGCCCGTCCTGTTCGGTGTGTCCGGCCCGTCGCTCACCACCGTGGCTGCTGCCACCACCACCTCCGTGCGCCGCTGCCATGGCGGCCTCCTCCTGCGCCAGCTGCAGCTGGACAAAAGGGTTGGCCTCCACAAGGGCGGCGCGCTTGTTTTTGGGGACGTGAACGCGCACGAGTGCGTTCGTGACGGTGCTGCGCGTGTACGCGGCGCTGAGGAAGGCGCAGGCGAGGCCGCCAACCGTGGCTGCCACTGTCGCGGTGGAAGACACGGGTGGTGCTGGCGCTGCCACGCCCTCGCTTGAAACCGAGACGCCGCCGGTGGTAAACGCGATCCGATCCGGCAGCAGCAGCACCTGCTCCAGCTCATGACCCCGCAGCTGACATTGGGCCGACAAGGGGAAGAGCGACGACATCAGTACCAAAAAAAAACAAAAACGGAGAAGAGTAAAAGATTTAGAAAGGGAGAGGAACGTGACAGCACTTGATCGGCAAAGAAGGAGGGAGAAACAAACAGGATTCCCCCGAAAAAACAAACAAACAAGCGGAGGACACGCTGTTGAGGGAGGGGTGTTGAAGAACGGAGGGAGAAGGGAAATCAGTGAGACATCCACAAGGTGAAAACTGAGAAGCGCATGAGCATGCACCGATACACACGCACAGTGCTTGTATAGAGAGAGTTCCAAGTGAGATCAGTAAACGCACCGATGTCCGACGTGGTGGACGACTGTGATGCAAAGAATCTCTCCGGTTTCCTGTTTTTTCGTGTTCGATTTTTTTTTTTTGCGTGCACTTACAAGTTCGGAACGTGAAAAAAAAAAAAGAGGGTCAGTGAGCGTGACAGCCAGCAAGCTGTACCCTCAAACATCAAACAGCAACAACCACAAAGCAAAGCATAAGCTCGCGACTAGCGCACTTCGCTGATGGGCTTCGCGCGGCTCGGCGCGGTGTAGAAGAGATAGCCGACCAGCCACAGAAGCGACGCCGCCGCCGCGCCCATGGCCCACAAAAAGTGGAGGTGATCGGCGCCACCCTTGTCACGAAGATTCACAAAATACCGCACGAACCAGTTCGGTGCGATGCGGGCAAGCACGTTTGTGCGCTCGTACGGCAGTTCCACACTCTCGTTCTCCTTCTCGAACTGTCGCTGCCACGCCGCGGTGCGCAGTCGCTGCGTGGTGCTCGACTCGCCGAAGATCTTCGCGTACGGATCACCTTCCTGAATATCGCGGTAGTCCTGGAACTTGGCGAAGAAGCGGCTGTCCGCACCGCTGGACTTGTTCTGCCGGCGAGCGTACGTTTCTTTCATCTGCTCGGTGTACTCGCGATCGCGCTGCTGCTGCTGCGCGAACTCCTCCGCATGCTGCGGCTTTGACATGTACAGCTGCTGGGAGACGGTGTTGTGCTGCTCAGTGCGGCCGCTCTTCAGAGTGCGCGGGAAGACGATCTGCGCCTCCTTCTTGGCTTGCACGACGGACTGCAGAGGACGACCTGAGGCCGTGGAGAAGAGCGGGCTCGCCGGTGACGCCGCGGTGCCGGACTTGGCACCCGATTCGCGACGGCGAATTCCTGTTTTCTGCGCACCCGACGACGAGGAGGACACACTGGAAGCGGCCACGGCGGATGCGTGCGTGCCGCCCGTGTTGTGGTCGCTGCCGTCTGCGTGTGACGCGACTGATTGGCGGCGTCGGCCTTTGCTCATCGCATCGAATGTGGAGTAAGTCATGGCCCGCTGCTGCGTGCACAGCAGGGCCGCCACACCGCACGCCTTGGGCAATGCGGAGCACCGCAGAACAAGCATCGACGAGAAAGAGAGAAGGACAGTGAGAAAAAGAAGTGTTTCTGTTGAGTGGAGTGACGCGCCACGCAGCCTTGGCGTGACTGAGCAAAGTACTGTCTCTGTCGGAGAAGAGTAAAGCAAAGGAGCGTGACAAGCAAAGTGTGGTGGTGATGGTTGGGGAAGGGGCGGAGGTCAAGAAACGGGACATGAAAAACCCATTCAGAGCCGCAGGGAGAGCATGCAGCACATTTACCGTTTGCCTTTGCAGGTTTCGCCTTTCGCTGACACGCGCGGCACCCCAAACGCACTCTCCGCGGCACAGGCGTGAGGTGCACGACACGCTACGGCTCGTGCGCGGGTCCGTCGTACCGCATTCGATGGCGACTGGACACAATCTTTGATGTGGAGGTGCTTCAGCACCACATAGAGTGACAATCACAACAATACCAACAATAACAACAGCAAAAGCGTGGCAAGCTCCCTTGCGACTCCTCCTCTCACGCCTTGGCGGACGAGGCGCTCTTCCCATGCTTCTTCATGTGCTCGTCGACGCACGCACGCAAGGACTTGCGTTCGTCAAGACAGCAGTTTCGATTGAGGTTGCGGTTCACCTGGTGCATCTCAACGCACTGGCCGTAGCGTGCTGCTTGCGCCTTGCAGTGGCTGTACGCCTCTGCGGTGCGCACGTTAATTGGGCGGTCAATGACAACGTTTGAAATGTAAAAGTTGCCCTCCATCTCTGAAACGCGACGTGACGTTCACTGAGTTTTTTTTCTGTTTTCTAGCGTTTATGTGCGTGAGAGAGAGAGAGAGAACTTACTGGATAACACAACAACTACACGGCGTGAGCGGCACGTCAGAGAAGAAACGAGACGAGGAAGGAAAGAAAGCGTGAGTGAAGAAGGGGAAGGCTTCGAGAAGGGCGGTAGATGCCGTTGAAGGACGGGTGCGAGAACAGGGCAACAGGTTGAGATGATGTGTTCGCAGCAAACACAACAACAATCCGATTACAACGATTGCTTTTGGCTTCAGACGAGCCGACGTGCGGTTTTCTGTTTTCCACACACAGACGCACACATACACAGTGGCGACACACGTGTAGTGCGTGTGCCACCCCCGCACCAAGATGTGTGCCCCTCTTCGACTGTTGTGTTCTTGCAGCAAGCTTCACCACTCTTCTTTCTTTTTGAGTTTCCGGATAACGTCAAGGCAATACGTTTCGGGCAAGATAACTGAGGGACGCAGGAGCATCCAAAAACCATCAACAACAAAAATAGCAATAGCAACGGAGGCAATGCATTAAGAAAGAGAAAACGTGAAACACGCAGACACCGAAAAAAAGATGTCCTGATAACGATGAAGCAATAAACCAACCCAAACAACGACACAAGAAAAGAAAAGAAACACCATCAAATGAGGTGTGAAACGATCCGTCAAGGGTTGATTGCACTGGTCTTCGCGCGGAGCGAAAAAAAAAAAGAAACGCAAACAAAAAAACCAAAACAGATACAAGATAAACACACGCAAAACATACAAGGCATACAAAGCCAAGGAAAGCGAAAAGAGAGACAAAAAACATGGGAAAATATGAGGAACGCAGATTGTATCTGGGAGTTTTTTTTTGATGGTGCTGCACCCGCTGAAACAGTTCTGCCCCGTGCAAAGGCGAGATAGAGAGAGAGAAATGAGAAACACAAGAAAGCCGAAATGCACGAAGAGGGGGCGGGAGAGACAGAAAATGGGAAGAAAAAAAATGCCACGGCCCGTCAAGAACCTCAGCGCGCATGGGGGTGGCGGGCCGTTGACTCACACGAAGACACACACACACAACAACAACAACAACAACAACAGCAACATGGACTACTGTAGTACGTCAGCAACAATAGTCAATGGTGTACCTTACTGGGCTTGCGAGCGTTTGTATCGCGTGTGGCCAAAAAAAAAAGGAATATATGTGCTTTACACTGTCACAGGACAATTCCTGCTTCGCTTTTTGTTCCATGTAGTATACACACAAACACATGTTCGCCATAACTTCCTTATCACCCCTCTCGCTCTCTCCTTTTGTTGTACTTTCTCTTCGTCACTGATCGTCATCTTCTTCTCACGTGGAGGTGTTCACCGACGGCGGTTGTTGCTCGTGCTGCGGACAGAGGCGGGTGCGGATGGAATGATCGTCACGGACACAGAAAACGGGTGCTCTTGTGTGACCTGTGCGTTGCCCTGCAACGCAGCAGGACGTCGGAATGCGCGCAGGCTGTTGACACTGCGACGTGCGGCGCCGGTGGCGAAGCTGCCGTTGGACCTGCGCGCCGACGACGCAGATTCACCGGAGGACCCCGCCGCGACGTCGCCGAGCAGAATACGCGTTGCGGAGAAGCCATCGCCGCCCGCACCGGTGTTCGCGGCGTCGACATCGTCGTCGTCCTCGCCGGCTGCTGCTGCCTGCTTCGCGAGCTCCTCTGCCTCCGCGACGAGGGCGGATGCGATGGCATCGCACACCCGGCGCGTGTACGCGGTGTCGGCGCCGGAGGCGCTGCCATCGCTTGGCGCGGCACTGTCCGTCACACCCTGCAGTCCTGCGCGTGAGGCGTGATCACTGGGGGCGGAGCCGTCGTTCTGCTGACGGGCCTGACGCGCCGCGGCGGCCTGCTCCAGCTTCTCGCACAACTTCTCCGGCATGGACTGCACGTTGCGCGTGTCAAGCTCACGGAAGTGTTCCACACGGTGCTTGAAGTACTCACAGAGCCGCTCACGCACGCCGGAGTCGAAGACGGCGACGAGATCGCGCCGGATGTAGTTGAGCACGTGTTCCATGCGCGCGTTACGCGCGAAACGTTCGCTCTCCATCGTGCTGGTCCAGGCCGGGGTACCGCGCAGCTGGCGCTCCGCCTTTATCGCCTCCAGACCTCCGTGGGGAAACAGCATGGCCTCCTCATTCAGCAGCACCAGCGCCCGGAGCAGATCAGACGCCACGCGCGACGGCATGACACTCCAGAACTCCGACGTCGCAGTGATCACGACGAGCGGGAGAAGCGGCTCCGTCGTGGTCTGCCCTTCGTGATGGCGACTGCGACGGGCGCGGTGGTAGTCGCCAGGGATCATCGGGATTGTGTTCTGACTCAGCCCACCGCGGCAGCTGTGGTAGAAGAGGGCCACGTTGGAGGAGGACGCGCCTTCACCGCCGTGGCGAGGGCCCGACACGACCTGCATGCACAGGTACGAGAGATCGACCTGCGAGCGGCCCAGCGCCGGCATCTCGAAGGTGGTGCTGTTGGCCATGCTCGCAATCGAGGAGTAGCTGGAGGCCATGGAGGCTTCCGACGCCGTGACGCCGCCATCACCTAGATGACGTCGAACACCACCGGCGCCACCAGCGCCACCAGCGGCACCACCGCTGCTGCTGCTGCTGGCGACGTACTGATCATCCAAGTCCAGGACAAGCCGCTCCGCACCGACGCTGTTTGTGATGAAAAACAACTTGGACTCCAGCCCGGGCGTGTTGGCGACGTGCAGGTCGTTTTCACGGAGGTAGAGCAGCGAGAGGTCCAGCGGCGGTGCCCGCAGTCGTTCGCGCACGTGCGCAGGCGGCGCCAGCGTGCGCATCAGCTCCGTCCCGAGCAGCACATTCAGCCGGTGCAGCGTGGCTCGAATCGCGTCACGCACGGCGCGCTGCGGATGGTCAATGAACGAGCCGAGCCCGACGAGGAACTCGGGAATAAACGTCGTCGCAAACAGGCACGCGCCATCGCCTCCGCTCGCCATTGTGGCGAGAAACTCGCGGGTGAAGAAGGCGTGGCGTGGTCGCATCGCACCGCGACTCATCGACTGAAGCGAGGAGACCTGGTGCCGGGACATGTGCAGCTGCAGGTCCACCGCGCCTTTGAGGAAGATGGATGGCATCGCCTCGTAACTCACCGTGGCCGAGGACAATATCTCATCCCCAGCACCACCACTGCCGTTGCCATTGCCACTGCCACCACCGGTCATGAGACTCTGCACACGCGTCGAGTCCCAGTCCGCTGGGCCACGCCCGCGCGTTGGGGTCCCGGTGCTGCTCCGCAACAGGAGATCGTCGGAGGTGGCGCTGTGGAAGAGGTGGGCGCCTGGCTCCATGCGGCGCGGCGCGCACTGCACCAGGTGCGCACCGAAGAGGACGTCGTCTTTCGGATGCGGTCGCGACAGGCAGTTCACGATTTCCTGCCGCGTCGGCATCGTGAAGCGGCTCTCTTCGGGGATGACGACACCGCGCTCCTCCTGCTCCTCCTGCCGCCGCACGGCGACCTCGTACTGACTAAGCATGTCCGCGTACATGGCCTCGCGCAGGCTGTTGAAGCGATACCGCATAATCGCAGGCGCGACTGTCGACAAGCGGTAGAGGTTCAGCGTGGGCTGCGCTGGGGCGGTGGCGGCGCTGCTGCCGTCATCCACGTTGTGCGGCGGTGGCGAGGCGGACTGCAGTGGACCGTGATTGCCTGCGCCGACCCGACCAGCGCGGCGCGATGCACCGGGCTGATGCGTGGTGGAGAGAAGCTCCATGGACTGGTCGACGTCACCGTCACTGCGCGAGGCCAGCTGCTGCTGCTGCTGCGCCGCTGCCGCCGCCACGACGGCCTCCTTCTGTGAGGCCCGAAGCTGGCCGAGCAGCTCGCCCTTGATGTCGTCGTACAAGTCGAACACGGCCGAGACGGTCAGGACGCGCGACGGCACGTTCACCGTCGCGATCTGCAGCGTCAGCGCGCGCAACAGCGGGCGCGACCACGCCAGCGGCAGCCGCTCGATGAAGAAGGAAAAGAAGTGGTCGAGGTCGTCCTGAGACCCATCGCCGCTGGCGCCGCAGTGGTGCCCACCAAACGAGCCCTCGCTGCTGCTCACAACCACACCTGACGGCGGCCCGTGTGCCATCACCTCGGTTGGGCTGTCCAGCACACCGAGTGCGTCGTCCTCGTTGCGGTCCTCGTTGCCGCTGCTGCTTGTGCTACTGTCAAAGAGGCCGTTATCCGCCCCCCGATTCGTGTAGTGGTGCGTCCAGCTCTCATTCAGACTGCCCATGGGCGGCTGTGCGAAGCCACTCGCTGTGGACGCGCCACGCGGCATGCTGCCCGCGGTCCGCCGGCTCAAGTCACCGTCAGCTGGTGGGGAGAGCACGCCGAGGTACGACGGCACGGCGTGGCCCGTGTGCAGGCCGTGGTTGCTCGCACGGAGACCGTCGCTGCGATAAACGCGGCTGGCGCTGCCACCGTGCGCCGCCGAGTGTGGCGGAGACATGCCAACGCTGCTGACACCGGCACTCGAGATGGCATCGCTGCTCCGTGCCACGCCTCTGGTCGTGGCTGGGACGTGCCGCGCGCCGGTGGTGGCGATCGGCGCCGGCGAGCGCGAGTGTGTCGGGACGGACCAGTCCGTGGCTGCCGTGTGATCGGGCGCACTCGCACGACCGACACGCGCGGTGTCCACAACAGGCCGCGCGGTGGCGGCGGCGGCGGCGGCGGCGGTGGTGGTGGGCGCGGCACCGCGGGACGGGGTCGTCGGCACGGACGTGTTGGCACTGCGCACGCGTGGTGGATTCAGCGCGTCCGGTGCGCGCGGTGACGTGAGTGCGCTCTGGGCGTGGACCGGTGACCGCAGCGCCGCCGTGACGCGGGGTGAGCGGTTGCCGGCGTTTTGCTGCCCTGTTGGCGGGCTGGGGCGCAGGTGCTGATGATTCATCGCAGCGGAGGGATTCGAAGAGTTTGTGATGGAGAAAAGAAAAAGAAGAACACACACACGCACACACACACAGAGAGACAAAGACAGACCAAGACACACGGAAGCCGAAGATGTGCAGACAACACGAAGAAAACAAGCAATTGAGGTACTGAACGAACAGATAAAAAAGAAACAAAAGGAAAGAAGCTGAGCACCGCACGAGGAACAGCTGATGTGCTGAGAGCGAGGTCAACTTACAGGAACACCAACAACGACGCTGAAGCAGACCACAAAACGGGGAGGAGGGGAGGGAGAAGAACAAGAAAACAAGAAGAAAGCACGAAAAGAGAAACAAAAGGAAAAAGAAAAGGATTTTGTTTTTGTTAGTTTTGCTGATGTGCGTGGGTGCACTCGCGCGAGATCTGAAACGCTGGTGGCGAAGACAGGAGGTGAAACCAGAGAGAAGGAGAGAAAAAGAAGAAAACGAAAAACTGTCACGTTTCGTTGACAGCACTGCTCAAGAAAAGATAAATGGGGAAATGCACTGAGAGAGAGAGAGAGGGGGGGCGTAACAAAAAAAAGGAGAAAACACGAGCACTGTAAAAAGATAGACAGAAGGAATCAGTCGAAAAGAGACACACACGCACCAGGATGCGGGGGAAACCCGTCAACGAAAAGCTCACGCACTATCAAAACAAAAAAAAGAAATGAACAAGAAGAGTAAACGAACACGAGAAAAACAATGGCAGGACGCAATAGTCAAGCGCAGAGAACTGCACTCCAGCCTGCTCAACACACACACGTTATCTCGGGTTTCTCTCTTTGTCTTCCTTCCTTCCTGATGTGAATGGAGTGAACACAGGAAAGCAAAACAATCCAAAAGGATCAAGAGGGTACAAAAACAAAACAAAAAAAACGACACCAAAATAAATTAAGTAAAAACAATAAAAACCAAATAGAAATGAATGAAAGTGCAACAGTACCAAAAAAGCAGCGAGGGACTTTCGCTTAATCGGTTGAGTAATTCACGCGAGAGTAAGCGTGTGTACTGTGAATGCGTGGGTCGAAGATGGCGATGAGGGGTGCACGTGCGGGGAAAGAGTGGGAGTGAGTTAGATAGAAAGAGAGCAATGTGGTGGTGGCGTGTGTGTGTGTGGCGTGTGATGACGAGACAGTGACAGACAACGCAACAACAACAACAACAACACAGGACGAGCTGAAGAGAGTACGCATGTGCGTGGCCCTTGGCCCACCACGAGAACAGTGTATCGAAGCAGTTCATGTCGCGAACCTATTTCGACGATGCTCGTTTTCTGTTCTTGCACGAGGGCAACCACAATCTGATTTTGTTACTATTTTTTTTGACATTCGCACCTGCTTCACGATGAAAAAAAAAACCAACGACGACCGCATCAACAATAACAACACGGCGCAGGCGAAAGAGAAGGAAAGAGAAGGAGAGGGAGCAACACCTTCAATATTGTACATGACACGTAGCTTCACAACCAAAACCACACACACAAAAAAACATCAACAACGAGAAACACCGGTACACAGACAACACCATCTAGCGTGTGCGGGAGCACAGACCAAAACGCACAGTCAAGATTGTACACGTTACGTTTGCTCTTTTTTTCTTTTCCTTTTCCGTTTTTTGTTTACATGATGCGACTGTTTGGGGTGAGATCCGAGGTGTTCGTGTCAACGCACGCGCGCTGCATCGCGTTGGTGAGCATCTCCACAATCACGTCGTATCCGCGCTGCTGGGCGTAGTTGAGCGCTGTCAGCCCAGTCGAGGACGTCTGCTGCGGGTCTGCGCCCCACGTCAGAAGCGCCTTCACGGCACGCTCGCGGTTGAAGGCAGCGGCGAGGGCGAGCGGCGGTGCCTGAAACGTCCAGCGCTTTTCGAACTGCACGCCGTTGTACGTCTTGGCGTGCGGCTGGCCAACGGCGTTGATGAGGTTGGCGGCGAGCGCAACACGGGGCGAGGCCGCGATGGCGGCCGCACGTGCCAGCATCATGGGGCGGTTGGTCGCGTCGCTTTCCCCGCCTTCGTCCTCCCCCTCCTCCCTCTCGTCGTCGTCCTGCTTTGGTGACGTGGTGCGCTGCGGCGGCGGCGGCGGCGTGGAGTCCGTCACCACGTCCCGCGAAGCGGACAGGACGGCAATCACGGCAGCCTCGACCTCAGCCGCCGCAGCGCGCAGATTCGCATCGAGCATCACGACGTCGCCGTCACAGGCGGCCTGGAAGATGTCAACAGCGCAGCCAAAGTCCCAGACATCCGCGCAGCCGTTGTTGCTGTTGGCGGTGTCCACGTTGCGTGCGCGCGTGCGTGCGGCGTCCTCCATGACGGACGTCGCGTTGGCCGTGCGCTTCTCGGAGGCCGCACGCAACTCATCGCGGACGGCACCGGCACGCATCATCGCCTCCCGCTCCTGCGCGCTCAACAGGAAACGGTCACTGGAGTTCGCCTTGTGGGCGATCGTCGCGGCGAGCGCCTCGCGGTGCGCACGGACCGCCTCCGCGCTGGCCGCCGTGTCCGCTGGGCATCGGGCGCGGTGCTGCAGGTAGTTGTCGTACGGGAGGAGAGGCGGGCTGCCGGGAGAGACGTCCGACGACGAGCCACCCTCGACGGACGGGTTTGAGCTAGGACAGTACATGTGAGATGTGACACACACGGCACTTGAATAACAGAGAGAGAGAGAAGAAGAAGAAGAAGAAGAATGATGAGTCATTGCGTGAAGAGGGAATACTGACGCAACACCATCTCATGGCTGGAGACGCCAGAAAAGCCTTGGCCCAAGTTGGCGTGACACACACACACACACACGCAGAGAGGCTATAAGGGTGAGATTCAGGAGGCGCACCGTCGAGCTTGCACCATGCGATGCGCGTCCGCACACACGAGTGGGTGAGCGTCGTTCTTTGATGAAGAGTGAGTCCTCATTGGGTGTGACGGTGAAGATGCCCCAAACAACACACCCACGTCTGTTTGTCTGCTTTTCATTTTCTTAACGTGTTTAGGGAAACGAGTCCATTTGACTTCATTCACCGCTGCGTTCATTCTGTGAATCGTGCGCACGCCACTCTGCGCACAGCCAATGTGCAGGCTGGTTGGCCGACAGTGGATGGAGAAAAAAAGAAGAAGCTGTCAAACCTTTTTCCTTCGACACGCACCATTGCACTGTCCCGTGACCCCCCCCTCCCCGTGTGGTTCAGTCAGTCAGTCCACGGCGACGTGCGCGGTTCGCCAATGCGGTGACGAGCGCTGACCACGGTGGGAGGAAGCCACGTGGGCGAGGCGAACCTCCTCCAGCTCGCTCTCCGCGACACCAGCGTCAAGCTGGGGGACTTCGGAGGCGTTCAGGATCTCCTCGGGCAGGTAGGCCCGGGCCCACGGTCGGCTCGCCATCGCGTCGGTCGTCTTGTGCGACACGGCAACGTTCCACTCCTCCGGCTCCATCACCGCCGCGCCGTGTCGGGCCGCTTCGCCGACGCCAGGACCACGGACAATGCCGTTCGGGTAGACCGCGGTCAGCACGTCGCCACGCAGCGACAGCGAGGAGGTCTGCGCGCCGTGCCAGAGCTTAATCGGGTATGGGTAGTTCTTGCCAAGGTAGACGCCGTGCATCGCCTGCATACGCGGCGTCATGACGTACGGCCGGTGAATGTAGACGGGCGGGACCTTGGAAAGCTGCGGCAGCCACTTTTTAATGTAGATGCCGGTCTGGTCATGCTGGTGGGCGAGGTAGTGCACGCCACGCACCGGCTCCCCGTAGTCGTCGGGGATAAGCTGCGCGTTGTACGCCGCGTTGCCGTAGCAAATGAACGGGTCGTAGTCCAGTGAGCACCGCTCAAGCCACTCTGCACCGAGGCGCCAGTCCTGGCCCAGACCGGTGGCGAGTAGCCACATCAGTGCCTGACGGCCTTCGTGCGCGACGAACCCAGTGCCCAGCAGCTCACGCATTGCGGCGTCCGCGAACGGGATGCCCGTCAGACCCAAGCACCACTTCTGCACAATCTTGTCATCCGCCCGCCAGTCAGGCACACCGTCGGTGTCTTCCGGCCGCGGACCGTACGAGTAGAAGAGGCGCGCGCCGTAGCGCAGCCCCATCCAGTGCCAGTAGTCGCGTCGAGAGAGCCTCAGCAGCGCCTCGCGGTACTGCATCTGCACAAAGCCATCGCGGAGGTGCTCGTGGGTGTACGCGCGGAGAGCCTCGTAGTACGCGCGCGGGGAGAGCGCTCCACACGACAGGTACGGCGACACCCGCGCCAGCTTCTCCGAGTACATTTTTGTGTTTGTCCGCCGCTCGCGACCCAGCCGCAGCATGGACGTCATACCTGAGCCTGAACTCCCGTCGTTGCCCGTCAGCCACGCCTGCACACGGGCCTGCGCGGCGTCCTCGCCGGGCGTGGGGTGCGACGACTGCGTGGCAATCACCTCCTCGAAGGCAAAGGCGCGCAAGGCTCTCTCAGCACGCGTGACATCGCCGTAGCCGAGCTCTTCGAGGGTCGGGAGAGCCCCGCGCGGGACCGGCACGGGCTCGGCGCCGAGCTTCTCCGCCTCCGTCGGCAGCAGCGAGGACCACGTCGGCAGTGTGCGCAGACGCGCAATCTGCTCATTGTACGGCGCTGTCGGGCGGATCGCAGCGACGGTGACGTCGTCGTGGTACCACCGCTCACCCTCCTTCATCGCGGCGACGGGCGTGGGCAGGTCGTCGAGGTGAACCAACGTGGTGTGCCAGACGCTGTGCGGCGTGGCGCGTGTGGCGGCGACACCGGCAGCGGTGTACGGGTGCGAGCCACCGTGGGGATGCGCGTGCACGAACAGCAACGCGTCCTTGTCCAGAGCCGCACCCGCGCCGCCGTCCACGTCACGCACCTCCTCAACAGGCACCACCACCACCGCCGCTGCAGCGTGGTCGCTGTTCTCGTCCTTGTCATTGATGGCGGAGCGCTGCGGCAGCACCGCCTGGCGACTGTGCCAGGTCCCCTGCTTCATCGCACGGATCATGTCATCGTGCACGCGGCGCTCGTGTGGCGCGTACTGCGTCGTCAAGTAGACATCCGTCGCCCCGAGCTCCACGGCCAGTCGCGGCACGTGCTCCTCAGGACGGCCGCAGCGCACGAGTAGCGGCACGTGGTGCGTCTCCTCCAGCTTGTCGCGCAGGGCGGCGACGGTGTCAAGCAGAAACTGCGCGCGCTGTGGGCTCTGGCGGAAGAAGCCGCCGACCAGGCTTGGCTGCGCAAAGGTGCGGTAGTCCAGGACGCACACGGCCACGACGGGCAGGCCGAGCGCCTGCGCGCGTGCGGAGGCCAGCGCCAGGGGATAGTGGTCGTGCACGCGGAGGTCATTCGCGGCGTACACGACGAGCACGCAGCGCCGCTCCGACTTGGCGGTGTCAGGCTCGGGCACAGGGATGCGCGCCTCGGGCCGGGCGGGGTAGGAGAGGTACTGCAGATCCGCTTGGTGCAGTGCACTCGTGCCGTCCATCATGCGTGCGCCGGGGATATACAGTGCCGTGCCAGGCCCGGCTTCCGTCGCCGTCGTCGCCGTCGTCTTCTCCGTGGCCGCGACGCCAGCAACGTGCCCCGAGGCGTCAGGGATCTGGAGCGGAGCTGCCTCTGCGCCGGGCGATGACGGTGACACGAGCTGCCCGTCGTGGTGCCACCAAAAGAGTGAGGCGACCTGCGATGAGTGCTGGCCAAGCGCGGTTTCAGCCAAGAGCGCCGCGTCGTCGTCGCCGTCGGCCTCGCCGGGATTCACATCGGACATGAGTGCGTGGAACTGATCCATCCCGTCGATGGCTTCAATGTAGTCGAGCGCCTCCTCGTGACTAAGCGTGGCCTCAAGGTCCTGCTCAACGTCTTGCGGGCTGGTCTCTGCGTCCGCTGTAAAGAGCGTGGCGCTGCTGGGATTCACATAGGACTGTTGCCCAGCCTCGGCATCGTCATCAGGATCGTTCCACGGTCCACTTTGGTTTTCATTTCCCGTCACTGCGGCACTGTCGTTGAGCGAGTGTCGCAGAAGGGCATCGAGAGCGTCTTCTTCTTCTTCTCCCTCGTGTTCTTGTGCATCAGCAGCAGCGAGCGTACGGTGTGGTTCAGGCGCACGCGGTGGTGGCGGCGGGGCTGCAGTTGACTCACCATGCGGTGCGGGGCGATCATCCTGAGAGGCGAAGGTGCGTGTGGAGACGTAGAGTGCCGTCGAAGAGCTCAGCCGACTCACCCTAGGCACATTCTGCGCGCGCGAGGCGGGTCGCCAGGCGGCGGGTGCACCACCACCACCACGAACATGACGTCGCAGGTGGGGCGATCGAAGGAAACAAGCGCCAAGGCGAGTGTGTGGCCCGAGAACCAGCATTCTCAGACAGGCTTCGCACGCATAAACAAACATGAAATAAAGAGAGGGAGAGCGGGAGAGGGTGAGGGAGGCAAGAAGGTTATACGGTAGTGACACAGAGGTCAGAGGTGAAGAGCGACACACACACACACGTGCATATCTCACGCCTTTTTTTTTTTGGTGGGGGGCTTGTTCTCGCTCTTCGCAGGTGCGCAAGTGTCTCCGCGCGCGGTGAGATTCAAGACAACACGCGAGTGAGTTCCCACACGAGAGGAAAGTACACCTAGAAAGACAAAGAGAATATGCGTGAGAGAGTGTGTTCGAGTGAAGGCACGGTGTCAGTCAGTGCTACGCTTCAACTCGCTTTTCTTTTTTTGTTTTGTGTACGTTTGGTTGTTTGTGCCATTCAGCTTCGCACTTGCGTGCACATATAAGTATTCGGGTGTTTTTTTTCCACTTCGTCTGCGGAGGCGCACCAGGAAGCTGCAGTGATTCTTTTTTTCTTCTTCTTTTTCAGCCCGGTGCCTGCCCTCCTGCTCCTTTCAGTCAACAAGCGAGACACACAAGAGAGAGAGAGTGAGAGAGAGACGGACTGGCTAGTGTGGAGGCGGCTGTTGTGTGGGAGGATGAGCAAACGACGGCGATGTCGTCGCAGCCACCTCGCGGCGGCACATGGGGCACGTCGTTTCGCGCAACAGCCAGCGCTGAATGCAGTTGGCGTGGAAGCTGTGCAGGCACCGCAGCCGCACCATGGGAGAGCCCTCCCGCACGCCGTCACTGAACGCGCCGGACGGTGTGCTGGCGCTGCGTGCGTTGCTGTCGTGGCGGCTGTCCGTGTGGCCCATCACCGTGGAGCTCTCGTCACGCAGCGTGGCGGAGCCGATCGCACTCTTCACAGTGACCTCGTCCTCCTCGGACTCGACGGCGGGGCAGTTGGCGCAATGGCAAATGGAGCACCAGACGACTTCATCGTCCGGGACCGTCGTGTACGGGACGCGTGTATGGATGGGTGAGAGCACGGCCGCGACGGGGGTGGCGACCTGCGCACGTGTGGCCGACTGCGTGGACGGCGAGAGCGCCGTGAAGGACGCGCCGATGGGGACCAGAACATCGCACGACTCGGGTGTTGGGCTGCCCAACACGGACGGCACAAACGTGACGTGACTGCTGGGGGTGGCGCGATGCGTCGCGGAGTTGAATGCCGCCGTGTGCCCCGCGCTGTTGCTGCCGGTGCTGTCCATTGGCGCGACCGGGAATAGCGCAAAGGGTGTGTCGTTTGCGAAGTGCGCCGGTGCCGTGACGGCGGTGGGATCGAGTTGCGGCGCGCCTGTCATGGTGCTGAAGCCACCACCGCCACCACCAGCACTTGCACCGGAGGTGATCACGTCGAGTGGGACGAAGACGACGCGCTGCGACGTGGACGGACTCGTGGCCGGCGTGGATGGGTTCGATGACGCGGGCTCGTGAGCCCAGTGTGGAGGCGGCGGTGCCGCGTGTTGCGCCTGTGAGTGAGAGGCGGACAGTGAGGTGCTGGATGTCGCCTGCAGGTGTGCATACGGCAACCCTTGCGAGGCGATGATGCTCGATTGACTCAGATCCCCGGATAGCGAGGACGGTCCTGAAGAGGCCCCGTTGCGTGCGCTGGTGTCGACGGTGTGCGCGAGCCACGTCGTGACGTCTAGCGCGGAGGCCACACCACCACCACCACCATCAGTACCACCCGTACCTGCCGCGTGCACCAGTGCCGCTTGTGAGGCGCCACCCCCTACCGCCGCTGTGGGCCCTGATGACACGGGCTGCAGCACGGGCGCGTTTGTGGCCGCGTCACTCGTCACAAGCGCGTTCGGCGGGTTCCACCAGGGTGGCGCGAGTGGGGTCGCCACGTGGGTCACTGGCACGGGTGACGCTCTGGTGCCGACGGGAGCGGAGGACAGCATCACAGGGACCGCGGCTGTGGCTGGCGGCGCTGGCGTCACGTTGACTGATGTTGTGGCCAGGCGCCGCGTGGCGCTGTTCGTGCCGGCGAGACCGTCTGGTGAGGCCACGCCGGAGAGGTCGACGTCGCCCCACGAGCTGGCCGCTGGCGGTGGCGTGAGCAGCGTGTAGCTGCCCATGAACGATGAGAGGCCCTGTGAGTGGGGGGAGACGCCCATGGTGGGCAGACCGTGCGATGGCACCAGGGCGGGATACGCGGCCGCGCTGATCAGCGCGTGCGGGGCTGAGGATGACGCCGATGGCGACGGGACATCCGCGAGCACAGCCAGCGTCTGGGCCTCTGGGGCGACGGACCACGGTGTCGCTGGGCCGGCTGCTGTTGGCGTGCCCTGCAGCTCCTCCGGCGTCGTGACAGCGCTGGAGGAGGCCGTGACCATGGCCAGGCGTGTGGTCGGCACGAGCACCGTCGGCGCCACACGGGAGCGCGTCTGCTGGCTCACCACCGACGGCGGCAGCTGCGACGGCACCTCGAACGACGAGGCCGGAGCAGTCCAAGAAGGTGGCGTGTACATCGCGCGTCAGTGCGGAGAAGAGGCACCGGCACGGAGTGGATAAAAGTATACTCAGGCGAGAAAAATGGGTGGAAAGAAAAAAAAAGAAAGAAGCACGGAGGGAAAAGAAAAGAAAAATGACAGTGCTCCAACAAGGGTGACCGAACTCACCAGAAGAGCACACACACGCACAGAAAAGAAAACAAAACCCGATCGCGAGCGAGCGAACGGCGAACAATGTATGCGAGAGGAGAAGGCCGTGTGTATGCGTGCGTGGACAAAAGTGCTAGAGCCGAGTGAGTAGCATGGAAGCCGTAGCCAGCAAGTCCTGGAAAAGCTCCGATCGCGTCTTCAGCTCGCGCTCTGCCCTTTATTCTTCAACACACACACACACACTGTATACGTATTGTTTCTCTTTTGCTCACTTGGAACAACACCAACAACAAAAACCATTTTTCACAGTTCCAGTTCACAGATTGGGAGGGAGAGAGAAGCGTGGCTGAGCAAGAGTTGAGGGACACTGGTGCACTACAGAAACGGTCGCATCATTTTGAGCGTGAGCTCAACACACACACACACACAACAACAAAAAAAAGGTGTGATAGAGGAGGATGTATATATACGACGAGGTACTGGGATGCCGAACAATTTTCATCCGCACTTGCTTTTTTTATGTTTTGGATTTTTTTGATTTTCCTTTTACTTGGTGTACGAGGGAGGGTATTCTTTAAGCGCAAGTGAGTGAGAGAGTGAGCGAGAGAGGTTAATGAGCAACAATAACAAGAGGGTGCACACAAAGAAAAACACGTGAGGGGGAGACAGAGACGCGGTTACGGGTACTGTACGCGAATAGCGACACTCATTTCAACCAAGACCTCTTCTGTCCTCTCCCTACGCCTCCCGCGCGCTGGTGCCGCTGTGGCCGTGAGTGTCGCCTCCCGACCGATCACATCAGCTGCTGTCAGCGGCACCCACACCGTCGTCAGTGTCGCACAGGTTGTGCGCAGCAAGTTCTGCACCGGCATGCCACGCCCGCCCGGGGGTCGCCACATGAGCCGGATACGCAGCTGCCGCGTCCACCGCAACACGTCAACAGAAGCACGCGTGGCGCCGCACAGAGGCGAGAACGTGTCTGCGATTGCCAATGACGACGACGATGACGACGACGGCGATGACTTGGGCTTGCGCCGCTTCTGGGATGGCACAGACGCGGACGCACCATCCGCCTGGGCGAGAGTCGCGCTGTGACTCGTACTGGGGCCGTTTGTGCGTCGGCCCGCGAGCCGCTCGGCGTCTTCCACAGCAGCTGCCATGGCCGCGTGCGGGACCGTCGCAGGCAACCACACGGCGTCGTAGACCTCAATGTACGGCGTCTCGAGGCGGCCATCGCGCGCATGGCGTGGATCGTGCCGGTCGACCACAGCGTAGCGGACCCCACCGAGTTGAGCCAGTGCGAGCTGCAGTGCGGACACGAGTGCGTCAGCGACGCGTGTCGCGGGTACGGCGTTGCAACCGTCGCGGAGAAGCGCTTGTTCAGCATCTTGGGGCAAGTTGGAGCAGGAGAGCCACGGCGCGGGTGGCGGTGGCACACGCACGGCCACAACCAGCGTCACGAGCTGGTCCTTCGCGCGCCTTCCGAGGACGCGCACCATGCTCAGTGTTCAGTGTTCAGTCTGCGCCTCAGTCGCCACGTGGGAACCTGAAATCAAGAGGAAGGAGGGGAGGAGGGGAGGAGGGAAGAGTTTGAATAGTTAGTGAGAGTTTGTGTGTCCCTGCGAGCGGCACCTTGTATGCCAAACGAGAGACCACAGTAAGGGGGGGGGGAGTGACTTGCTGGCTGTGGCCACGCACCGCTGCAAAAGAAGGGGGTCTCCGCAGCATCACCAGTGCACGTGACGCGAGGAGAGGCCATCACAACGACGTTTCTCTCTCTCTCCCCTCCCTCCTTCGCTGTGTTGTTCGCATTCTCTTGTTTTCGTTTTCACTCTCGGCGTGCTTCCTCTGCATGCCAAATAAAGAACATGGAATGGGGAATGTGCGAGAGAACAATGAGAAAGGAAAAACAAACAAACAAACAAGGGAATATACAACAACGGAGAAAACGAAGCAATCGGACAGAAATCAGAACAACAAACAGCAAACAACAACAGAACAGAAAGGAAAGATAAAAAACAGAATGGACGGGGAAACGACCGGCGCACTACAGTGGGCTGTTGTTGTTGTTCTTATTCTTCGTCACCTGTTTTTTTCTCTTAATTCCTAGCGGCGCAGGGCCTCACGGTCGCGCTGCTCTTGGTGCTGCAGCTGGCGATCCCACAGCAGCGAGTGCTGCTCCTCATGCTGCTGCACAAACTGGATGACACAACGCGTCGACAGGTAGACCAACGCGCTCTGATTGGGCACATCGAAGTTGCCAACGAGGCGGCGGTAGATGCTCGTGCGCTGAGCCGCGGAGAGCGGCCGCATGAGCAGCTTGCAGCCAAAGTAGACGTAATAGATGATAATACGGAGCGAGTCGTAGCTCATGTCGAGGGCAACCGCCTGCTGCTCGAAGGAGTCGCGCAGCTGCTGGTCCAGCCAGCCAGGAATGACAGGGTGCGTGATGGCGCGGATCAGCGGCACGACCAGCTCCGAGCCGCGCGGCGCGGAGGACGTCGTGGCGGGGGCGACGCTGCTGGTGACGTTTGTGACGTACGAGCTGCTGGGGCCGCGCCGCCCGGTGCTGCTGCTGCTTGAGGAGGCAGACCGCGTGGACTGCGCCATGGCGGCCACTGCCGTGAGGGGGCCCTCGTCAGCGTTCGGCCCGACGCCGGCGGTGTCCAGGTTTGGCGGGATCAGCAGACTCGACGCGGCGGTGGGGTTGCTGGGGGTGGTATGGCCACTGCTGCCCGGGATGCGCAGGGACGCGGAGCCCATCACGACCGGGAACGCCGGCGCGAGCGTATTCGACACCGCTGCTGCCACAACGGCCCCACCACCGCTCAAAGGATTGTCGCTGTCCTCGCCGGGCTTAATCGTCGGTCGGCGCGAGCTCAACGAGAGCGGGTTGGTGTGTGCTGCACGGCGCTGGCTGTTGCTGACGCTGAGAGGACCACCACCGCTGCCCGCACTGCTGACGGACGAGGACAAGAGGGTGAGGATCGCCTCGTTCGGCGTGGCCGCGTTGGACCGCGGCACGAGCACCGCCGTGACTGGCGGCTCTGTGTACGCGTGGGTCATCGTCAGAGGCTCCTGCAGTGGAGACGTCGAGAGGCTGAACTTGTCCTTGCCGTTCTGGGCGTTCTGGCCGGCGTCGTCCTGATCAAGAGGCGTGCCGAGTGAACGCGTGGAGATGCGACGACACTGATGTGACGGGGACTCCACCGTGATGACGAGGGGGAGCGGCCTCAGAGGATCGCGCAGCTGTCGATTCTGTTGCTGGCGACGTGCCTGGATGGCGGAGCTGGATGCGTGCGCAGCAAGTGGACGCGCGATCATGAAGCGACCGTCGGCGCGCCGTGTGACGGTGTCAGGGAGATGCAGCGGACTCTGCGAAGGGCTGGAGGCTTGCCTCTCCGAGTTCTGCTCCTCCGCCTCCTCGTTATCGCTGCGGCGAACGTGCACAGCTGAGGACGGCGCCGCGTGTGCGTCAGGGGCATCCGCGCCGAAAGGTGCCGCCGTGACCTGCCGCGCCGTCGCTGGCGGGGAGAAGGGAGAAGAGATCTCGTTCTCATCATCCACGGTGACGTCACTGTGGTCTGAGCTCAGCCTGGATGAGCTCGTGGGCTCAACCGACGGCACCGCGGTGTGGTCGCCATCACCGTCGGGGGAGAGAGGCGTGGGGAAGCTGAGGAGAGTAGCGGACGGCCGCTCTGCTTGCCTCGCGGCCGCATCGGCACGATGCGTCTCGGTGACAGCGTTTGGACTGTCGAGATTCAACTGCGCCGCGAAGGGCACAATCGTGCCGGCTGTGACGCCTGCGGCGAGGACGCTTGAGGAGAAAGGGCTGCGCTCTAGGTCTCGCACCGAGGTGGGCACCACCATACCGCCGCTGACCTGCCCAACCAGGCTTGACCGCGCCGTGCTGCCCAGCTCCGAATCCGCAGGCGACCGATTGCTTACCGAGGACGCGCGTGAGCTACGCGAGTTCAAGGCGTGCTCTGACACTGCCGAGACCGTGTCGTCGGTACTGCTGCGCTGTGACGACGGAGCGCGACGACTCGTCGAGGAGAGCCCGAACTGATTCATGCGGTAGCTGGCGCTGGTGGTGTTGATCGGCCCACCATCGGCGGCACGCGCAGCGGAACCTGGGTGGTAGAGGAGTGGGTGCGGCACAGCCGGGTGCACGACGCGTGTGTGCCGCACACGAGATCGACTCGCAACACCGGCGACATCACCACCACCATTGCCGCTGCCACTCTTCGCGCTGAACGGCGCCATCGGAATAAGAAAGTCACCCGATGAGCGCGGCTCACCGCCACCGGACAGAACACCGCTGCTGCTGTTGGTTGTGATCCCGCCGCCACCACCACTGACGCTAAGCAGGTTGCCCGTGAGCGGTCCAGGCGCATTCCCCAGAACAGAGGAGGCCATAGCCATCCGCATCATCTCCTGGTCAGCCTCACGGACTGCTGCACCTTCACCACTTTCGCTGTGGCGTTGTGGTGGCACACCGGGCTCTTCCTCTGCCGTGCTTGGGTACTGCGAGTTGACGACAACCACCGCGCTGTCTGACGGCCGCGGGGCCGATGCCGGCGTGCGTCGGCCGCTGCTGCCGAGGTGGTTACTCGAAAGACCCACATGCCCATCTCTGCCACGTGGCTGTGGGAGGTCCTGCAGTTGCTGGCGCTGCTGCTGGGCATCACGAATGCGGCGCACCCGGGCCGCCGCGATCTGCGCGGCCTCGCGCACGCGCTCGTTCGAGTCGTCGGTGGCGTTGTACAGGTCCTGGCGGTCACGCACACCGCGCAGGAAGACGCTGTTGAGGAAGCGCACCTTGATCCCCTTGCTGATGCGTGCGCGGCGGTGGCTCAGCTGCTGCTTGGCCGCGCTGGACATGGTGATTGTGTTCGGCGCGGCGAAGACCCACATGCGTGCGTTGAAGAGCACATCGGGCCCGCTGTAGTGCAGCGGCTGCCCCTCCTTGCTCACGATCGACGCGTCCTGGCACCAGTTCAGCGCGAAGGCGAACATCAGCCGCTCCTCCTCCCCCAGCAGACGCACAAGCGGGCCGTCAATGCGGTCTCTGTGAAGCTCCTCGAGGAGCCCGAAGCCCATCGCCACGGCATCCTCCACGCGTGTGAGGACGTAGGACGCGGTGAAGGGGTGCATCTGCTGCACGCGGTACGCCTTGTGGTGCACCATGGCTGCCTCGAGCACCTTGTTCAGGCGATCCGTGACGCCCACCATCTCGTCCGCCGCGAGGTCCCACAGCTCCTTGCCGTTGTACGGACCAACGGTGAGAAGCGCAAAGGGCACGTCCTTGGGCGCGTAGCGGCGCCCATCGTACTCGGCTGTCGCGCGCACAATCAGGACGATCGCGAGAAGCAGCGCCAGCAGCGTCCCCAGAACGACGCACAGGACGATGATGAGAACGAGACGCACGGTGAGACGGTTCTCGTTGCGCGTGCTGTCAACGGCGATGAACCACGACACGCTCTCATTCGAGATCACGGGCAGCTGCGTGGCCCTGTTGATGAACGCGCGCAACGTTTTCTGCGAGGCGGTTGCCGGGAGTGAGGTGCTAATCGGGACAATGAGTCGGCCGTACATGGTGTACATGAGGTAGTTCATGTGGCGGTCGTGCATGTTTGCGACCAGGTCGTTATCATCAACTGCCTTGGTCACACTGAGGACACAGTAAACGAAGCCCCAGAAGTTGGATGTTGTGCTGTTTGCCGGGTTCATGGACAAGAAGAGCGGGAAGCGCAGGTTCACGTACCAGTGCGGCCCCATCATCGCATCCGCGACCACGCGTGTGGGGCCGAGAAGACTGACACCGCCACAACGCACCGACTGGGAGGGGCTCGGCCAGTTCACCATTGAGCAATCCTGTGCGGGATCCGAATTTGCCGTCGAGTTGAAGGTGGCTGTTTCAGTGATGGCGGCGGTGGTGAGACTGACCTCCGCCCAGTGAGCTCGCCTCTCCCTCTCGGCCGCTTCAATGTCGAAGTCTGCTATGGCGAAGAGGCTGTCGTCCTCGCCACCCGAGCTCGAGCCCGAGTCGAGGTCAAAGCCAGAGCCGGAGTTGTACGGCGAGTTGAGAATGTCTTTGAGATACAGGGATTCGTAGAACGGGGCCATCTGAAGCACCACGCCGCCAGGTGCGAGCAGCATGACAACGATGTTGTCTGTGGTGGAGTTGGCGGAGACGGCCATCTCCTGGAAGCCGGACATCATCTGGCCCTCGATGCGCTCGTCGATGGAGGCGTTGAAGGGCGGCGCCTTCTTCATGTTGCCTGCGACAAAGCCAGCGAGCAGGTACGTCGCCGAGGACGCCGTGATGAGATCGTTGCGAAAGGAGCGGGAGACGTCGTCAGCGGCATCGCGTTCATCGACTGTGCTCTGCCGACGCGCAGAGCGATCCTCATTTTGCATCACCAGGATCGGCGCGAGGACGGCAACGATCATGATCACCAGCGCCACCGCGCAGGCTCCGACAATCCAGTAGAGTCTGAGCGTGCGCTGCCGACTTGAGGCGTCCACGTTCGTGATCGTTTCGTCGGCATCGTTGCGTGTCTTGTTGTTGTTCGGTGCGCCTGACGGCGGCAGCCGCACCTGTGACCTGCCTTGTGGGGTGGGCATGTCAGACTTCTTCTTTTTGACTCGGCTTTTGTTGCTGTTGTTGATATTCTCAACGCACCAGGACGGCAAGTACGCGGTGCGTATTCAATATACCTCTCTCTTTTGCCAGCCTCGTTCGATTCGGGAGTCACGTGTTGGGCACGTGAATCAAAAAAAAAGCAATATCGACCGAAGCGACAAAGCCAGCAGAAAAAAAACAAGAGAACGAGAGAGAGAAGCAAATTGACCGAAGGAGAACTTAGAAAAAAAAAGTGACAGATCCGATCCAAATAAAGGGAAATGAGGAACAAGAAACAATCAAAACACAACAACGCAAAAAGAAAAAGTAACAAAAAAAAGGAAGTTGTTGAAAAAAATGGCGACCAAAAAGAAAGCAAGAAAGAGCTGGACGATGGCTGCCTTGGCAGCAAGTCACACGTACGATCTCGTGCACTAGAGCAAGGAGAAGGGCACGCCTCTCTCTTCCAGCAATACGTATGTGAGTGCGATCCAAAGAGGAAGTGAGGAATGGGGGTGATGGTGGTGGTAGGTTGAAGCTTTGGAGAACGAATAACAGGAGATATGCAACCGGCCGAGATGAGCTGCACCGTCAGCTTTTTTTTTGTGTCTTCTCAGTTTTGTGTGGAGCACCGTCTCGTGTGGCGAACACGCGGTGCTCCATTTAGTCATCAGGACTCTCACCCACCATCAGGTCAGGTCAAACGCCAATTGCATCGTTGGCCTCTGTGCTTTACTGTTGTTTTGTGGTGTATCCTGTCGTGCGCGACGACTGTAAGCGGCAACGAAACTGCTGAGCCACAGCTCAAAAGGAAAATCCGAAAACGTACTCAAAGAAAATACAACAGAGAGGATCTCAATATATGTGTAGAGAGAGAGAAGGAAAGAAAAAAACAACAGTGGGAGGAATTTCCACTACTGATCGGAGGGAGGCGCGGGTGATGACAAACAAGAAAGAACAGAAAACATGCAGCTGACTAGTGCACGACAAAAGTGGGGTATGAGATGAGACCACAGCAACAAAGCAATTCTTCCAGGCACACACCGCAGACACACACAGACACACCAAGAAAAAAAAACGAACAAACGTCGCCGTCGCCGCTGCCAGGGATCACTCCCTGAAATGACGCGTCAGTGATCAGACGAGGTAGAGATGGTGAGGCGCGGCGCGCTGAGACGGGGTGCGCTGGGTGGCGGTGGCGCGGACGATGCCGGTGTCGACGATCCCAACTGATGCGATCCACCGATACGGTCTGTTGTCAGCGACGCCGCAGTAACAGGGACGTAGTGCGCGACGGGGGCACACAGCCGATGTGTCTCTTCGTGCTGCTCGACGTAGCGGATCGCCGCCCACGCCGCGAGGTGATCCAGCGTGTTCGTGGACGGCACACCAAAGGCGACGACGAAGCGCTGAAAGATGTTCGATCGCTCTGCGGTCGCGAGGGGACGAAACAGCAGCTTGTAGCCGTTGTAGATGTAGAACATGAGAACCTGAACGGCATCGTACGGCAACGGCAGCCCAACGGCCTGATACTGAAAGGCCGAGCGCAGCGAGTCGTCCAAGTACTTGGGAATCGGTGGGTGGAGCAATATCTGGGTCACCGCGTCCCCATCGTCCGAGTCGCGGGCGACCTTGCTGCTGCTGCCAGGCGTTGTGCTGTGTCGATGGGACCACGAGACGGACGCATGCGAGTCGTTGCGCGAGGCACGCGTCAGCCGCTCCGTGTACATGTGCAGGTGGTCGCTGCTGCTGTGGCCACTGGAATCGGCCCTGTCGCGCTTCTCCTTGGTGCGCCGCTGGTAGCGCGCCTCGTAGGCACAGATGCGCGGCACGAGCCCGGCTTGCCGACGCGCAGCGTCGTCATCACCATCCCCATCAACGCTCCCGGGGCGGCTGTTCTGCACCCCGGACTCACTCTCGTTGTCGCTGCTGCTGCTGCTGCTCATGAAAGCTGTGCGGCGGTTGGTGCGGGCGGCACGAGCCACTGCTGGGGCCGGTCCTGAGCCGCTCATCTTCTCCTCCGTGTCCGTGGACGCCGAGGACGGCCGGGGGAAGGACTGCAGTGGCCTGGCGAAGCCGGTGTCCCACTGCAGATCCGTCAAGGGCGTGCCCTCCACGTCGTGCCGGTCCGCGCCGGGGCCGAGCGTGCCGACGTGCCCCAGCGGGTCATCGCGCACCTCGAGCGCGGTGGTCATGCCCTGGCTCACGTTGATGACCACGCCGGGGTTGCGGGCAGCAGTGCGACTGGGGCGGATCACGGTGCGGGTGAGCGGCGTGGACGAGTTGCTCGCGCTGCCGCTGAAGCTCAGGGAGAGCGGGCCGGATGCGCCGGCCTCGCCAAAGTCGGCCGCGCTCGTGATCGTGCTCGACGGCAGAACAGAGAGCGAGGCGCCGCTGAGGTCCGCGTGGCCCGGCGAGTAACCTACGCCGCTGTCGGTCATGAGAAGCGGGGACTGGATGTCGCTCTCCACCCCACGCGTGCTGGCCTCGAGTGCGGCACCATCGCTGCCTAGACCACCCGCCACCACCGTGCTGGCGCGTGAGCTGTCTGAGATCCAGCGATCACCGCCCGCCTCACTGCTAGAGCCGCTAACGGGGCGGACGTTGTTCCACTGGTCGAACCGCTCCGTCCGCACACTCATGCCGTCGTCGGCCGGCACGTCGCGGTACAGCTGCGCGACCTTGATGGCCTGACAGAGCGCTTTTTGCTGCGGGTCAGTGACCAGGTAGAGAACGGCGCCGTCTTCTTCACTCTTCTTGGCCGTGGTGGCACCGCCGTTGCCGTCCTCGCTGTCGTCGTCGCGTGCGCTGTGGCCAGCTTCGGCTCCACTGTCGCCGCTCCCAAGGAGGCGCTGGCGTGGCAGCCGTGAGGCCGACGCCGGCAAAGAGAGAGGCCCGTCGACTGCCACGCTGCCCGCGCCGCTCATGACGATGTGCGCATCCGATGCGTTCGTGCTCGCACGCTGCATGCGCAGGTACGGCACAACCGTGAGTGATCGGCGCTTGCGGGCCGGCTCGTAGTGGTCAAGGTGATCGAGGGCAGCTTGCGTGACGGTCACCGTGTTCGGCGCCGAGACCACCCAGATGTGTCCCGCTCTCTCGACATCGGGCCCCTCGTAGCGGTACGGGAACGGGTCCGAGAGACTCGAGAGCCGCACCGTGGCGTCCGTGCACCAGTGCACCGTGCACGCAATAAGCAAACAGCCATGGCGCGCGCCCAACTTCTTGAGCAGCTGCCCGTCCTCGTTCCCAGCGACGCCCCAGCTCAGCATGTCAAAGGCGATCTGGATGGCGTCGCTGACGGTGCGGGTCGCATAGGAGTGCGTGTACGGGTGCACGCGAGGAATGACGTAGCCGTGATGCTTGTGAGCAATGTGCCGAAGTCGCGCCACAAAGTCGTCCGCCACGTCGTTCATGATCTCCGGCGCATCGCGCCACAGCACATCCGCACGACTGGGGCCGATCGTCACGACGGCGAACGGTGCCTGCTTCGGCGCCGGACTCACCGACCCATCGTCCGCGAGCATGCGCCACATGATGAGCGCCACGCAGACAAGGGCGTAGAGGAGCCCGACACCAACACCACCCATCACGATCGTCGTGATGGAGGAGGGCGTTGTGAGCTGAACGTTCTTGCGCGAGCACACCGTGATGGCGAAGCTGGAGGCCTGTAACACGCGCATAGCACCCGAGCCGGTCACCATGAACGCCTTGAGAGCCTCCTGCGAGGGAATGATTTCGGCGTTCTCATTCACACCAGAGCCGTCCGAGTCGCAGCCTGCGAAGTGGCAGGCGATGACGTAGACGGTGCCAGTGCGGGAGCCAACTCGGAAGAGGAGGTAGTCCATATCCGCCTTGTTCATGCTGTCACGAAGGCCGTTATTCTGTATAATCGCCGTCACGTTGATCGTCGTGGAGCTGAAGCCCCAGAAGGTGGTCATATCAAAGTCAGCCTTGACCGGCGCGATGTAGATGGGCAGACGAGCCTGAATGACCCACTCCTTTGTGCCCGGGTCCGAGGCGGTGTTCCGGACGGGACCGACGTAGCCGATCTGGCCGCTACTCGCGATCTCGGGCCCCGTGGGTGTGTAGATGTTTGCGGGGTCGCTCATGTTGAGCAAATCTCTCACGATACCGGTGCACGCCTGCGGATAGCACTGATTGATGATCCCACCAGGCGAGAGGTAGAGATGAGCGATGGTGGGCAGCGAGCTGAACAAGTAGAGACCCATCCGCGAGAACTTGGACACGAACTGACCCGCCACCTTCTCCTCAGGCGTGCCGTCAAGCGGGGGCAGCGTCCGATTTTCACTCAGCACGAGACCAGCCACCATGTTACCCGCGTATGAGGCATCCATTAAGCGCAGCCGAAACACGTTCGTCCAGTTGTCCGCCATCTGGTATTCGTCAGCCTGGATCTCCCGCTCGCGTTCGACGTCCACCTCACGCAAGGCCATCAGTGGTGCGAAGATGAGGATGAACATAATGACGGCCGACACACACACGCTGGCGATCACCGCGTTGATGCGCTTCTGCTCAGCACGTGTGTGCTCGTGTAGCGGGTCACGCCGTGAGGCACCGTCGGGCATGGCCGATCAAAAAAAAAAGAGACAGAGAAACAACGCCTACGAAAAAAAAAACAGGACGGAGCAAAGCAACAACAGCAATAATGACAGGTATTTCAGGAAAGCAACAAGAAACACGAGACGCTTATTGAAAAAGCAGGGAAAGCGAGCAACAAATCAAAATACAAAAAAAGAAGGAATGAAAGAATGAGGGAGTGAGAAAAACAACAACGCACGACAACGATCGAGTACCTCTACGCGTGATAAAGCGGTGGTGGACTCTTTGGGGATGCAGCAAGAGGGAGAAGGCAGGATGGAAGATTGTGTGAGATGGAGTGAACAGGAGGAGGGAAGGAAGGGGAGGGAATGAGGTCATGGCTCAGCACCTCTGCTGGTCTTTCGACACGCACAAACAGGTACCACTTGACGTCACGCGCCAAGGGGAGGAGCAGGAAATAGGGCCTTCCGTCTCCTTCCCACAAGGAAACGACATGCAGCGCTCATCACACAGTGAGCGACGCAACGAGACTCATGCGCAGACAGTGCCTGCTCTTGTTTGATTCACTTTTCTCTTTTTCTCTCTTTTCTTTCCTTTTCTCTTTACGTCATGCGTCATTGGCAGTTCAGTTTTGTGTTAATACGTGCTCGCTTCGTCTGACGCGCTCCTTCTGTCTTCTTCCTTGTCGATCTTTCTTCTCTCTCTTTTTTTTTAAAAACACGAGCAAAGAGTCATGGGAGTGACAGCCGCAAGAAGAGGACCGGCTAGCGCGGTGCGATGTGGCTGCCGTGGAACGGCTTCAGTCGGGACGTCAGACTTTCGCGGATCTGCGCCTCCTCGCTCGACGAGAGGAACTGGAAGAACTTGTGCTTCAGCAGCTCTGCGGCGGTGGGGCGGCGACGCGAGTCAAGCTGGAAGATGCTGCTCAGCGCGTCCAGGCAGGAGTCGGTCGGCATCAGCACAGGGACACGCCGATCCGCGGGCAGCCGCTCGACCTGGCGCCGACGGTCTTCGACGCGCGCGGTGAACCAGCCGCGAAAGCCACCGTACTCCTTGTTGAGGAAGCTCTTCTCAAAGAGAGGCTGCAGGGCAGGTGTGGCGGTCCCGCCGCTGGCCTCAAAGGCGACGCGCAGCTTCTGCAGGTCGTCCAAGTGTTTGCACGTGGCGGGATCGAAGACGCCCTCGCGCGGGAGTGGCCCGAGGATCTCGCAGATGAGACCAAGCTGCTCCAGCTCCGTCTGCGAGGAGCGGTTGTGCTGCTGGACGGCGGCCTGCTCCGTCGCACTGCGGCGCTTGAAGAAGGGCGGCACGCCGAGAAAGACCTGCGCCAGCAAGCAGCCAATAGACCAGACGTCGACACGCTCGTCGTAGGCGTTGCTGCCCAGCAGCATCTCGGGTGGGCGGTAGGAGAGGTTGATCATGCTTGGCGTCAGCGCGCGCTTCCCCGAGGACGCAAAGGCACAGAGGCCGAAGTCCGCGAGTTGCACGCCAGCCGCGTCGGTCAGCAAAATGTTGTCGGCCTTGATGTCACGATGAATGATGCCCATCTCATGCAGCTTGCGCACGCCGAGGATGATCTTGTGAAACAGAAAGGTGAGCTCAAGCATGGTGAAGGCGAAGCGCTTCTCCAGAAGACCTGCGAGGCTGCAGGAGGCGTAGCTGAAGACGAGATAAATATCGTGTGTCTGGTGCGACGGTGCCGACGTGGTCTCCTGCGGCCCAGTGTTGTTGTTGTTGTTGTCGCTGTCAGTCGGGCTTGCTGTTGACGTGGTGTTGGGCTCCACACCGGAAAGCAGCACTTCGCGCAGAGTAATAATCTCTGGCAGGGGGTCCGACTTGCTGCGGTGGGCGGCACGCCAGCGCTCTCTCTGCCGCTCAATGTGCTTCAGGGCGATCACCTCGCGCAGGGACGTGAGGGGGAAACCATCCAGTGCCTTGAGTGTCTTGAGACGCTTCAGTGCGACCACTTCATTGGTGCGTTTGTCGACCCCAACGTAGACCTCGCCGTACGTGCCTTCGCTGATCTTTTTACGGAAGATGTAGTGATCCTGCACGTGCACCTTCACCGTGTCGAACCGAATCGGCAGTGGCGCGGCTGGGAGTGGCACACGCGCCTGAGAGTGCTGACGCGCGGGGTTGCTGCCGTAAACAGCCGGGGTGGGCGTAAGGGAGCCGTAGGGCGACTCGCTTTCGAGCATGGCGCGCGTGGTGGGCGAGAGAGGCGAGCGCGCGCTGCGGGCTGGTGCCGAGCCACGCACAGCCTGTGCGTTCTGACGGTAGCCCTCTGCCCCTCTCGAGGCTGACGTTTGCTCTTGTTGTTGTGCCTGGATGCGAATGTGATCCTGCGCGCGTGCGTCGTTCTTGTGTCGACTGTTATTCTGGTCAGCCTCCGCACTGGCTTCCTCCTCCTCGTTCAGTGTGAGCTCTCTTGCACTGTGTGCGTCACGCACCGCCCGGTCGCCGAGGAGATCGTCGTCGTCGTCGAGCAAACTCGTGTGCGAGCGTGAGGTTGCGGCGTTTGCAAATGTCGGGAAGGCAACCTCAGCGCCGCCTCCGATCGGGCCTGTCGGGGTGAGACCTGGCCAGCCTGGCGTGCCTGGCGAGAAGGGGGATGAGATGACACTGATGTGGCGCTCGACGCCGCTGCCCGCTGTCCCCCCTCCCCCGCCTCCTCCTCCCCCACTGCCGTAGCCGCAGCCACGCGGGCTGGAAAAGGGAGCTGTGGTGGAGACGGTGGCGATGCTGTCCAGCTGCATCGATGGCGAGCCCGCTGCGTTTGGGGAGGCCGCAGCTGCGTTGCTGTGTGCCAGTGTGGTTGGAGTCGCCTCCTTCGGTGACGCGCTGTGTGCGACGAGACTGAGCGTGCGTCGTGTCGGTGGTTGCGCCGGCGCGGCTGGCTCGGATGCTGTGACTGCTGGTGCGTTGCGAACAGACAGCGAGAGCATGCGACCACCGCGAGCGGGAACGGCGGATGTGGAAGCAGCCGTCATCGTCGTCGTTGCTGGGGACGACGACGGCACCTGTGCCGGCTCCGCCCCACTCCCACCACCGATGTTGAGGCGAAGGCGCTTGCGGGCCGGTCGTGCACTCCCTGGTGATCCGTCCGGTGCACCGGGATCGACCGCGACAGGGACTTCTTGCTTTTGCTCCGCCACGCCCACCGCTGGCAGCGCGGTACTCGCGGCCAGCGGGTGCGCAAGGCTTGTGACCAGCGACGGCGGTTCCACAAGCGGTACGGTGTCTCGCTCATCACAGCACGGCAGTAGCGGAGGTGGACGCGCAGCGCGTGAGCGGCGCACGGAACTGGAGCTCGTGCTGGCGTTGCCCAGTGTGGCTGGCTCTGCGGCTGCCTCTTCATCCTGGCGTGCACGTGAACTGTGCGTCTGCGACTGCTGCGGCGGCTCCTCCAAACTGTCATCGAGTGAATCAGACGAGGAAAGACTTGCGTTGTCCGTGTCGTGGTGGTGGCGGCGCTCACGTCGACGCTCTCGCCAGTCATCACGCGACATCGCCGGTGCCCTGCGCAGACAACGCACAGCACTCGCGTGTACTTGGTCGCCGTGCTGCGAGACCAGGCGCAGCGCCGCTGTCAGTCGCGTGTACTCCGCGTCATTCATGCGATCCTGCGCGAGCCGCTCGGCAAGTCTCGCCATGGCTGTGTTGTCCTCCAAGGCCACCTCACGTGCGATGCGACTCTCCTCCTCGGACGGCACCCTGCTGTGGGACGTGGCGCTGGCACCTGGGACAGACGCTGTGACAGACGTGGTGGAGTCGGACTGCCGCGCCTGCTGCTCGACACCCTCGGCGTGGCTCACACTCTCCTCATTTTGAAGACCTGTGAAGCTGCTGTTTGCACTTGTGTTGCTCATCAGTGCACTGACACCCACACACACACACACACAAAAGACTTGCGCCCTTCTATTGATGTTCCGTTACGTGCCTCCAAAAGAAACAACGCGGTGCGTTGAAGAGGCAGTCTCAATAAGTTCTTCAACAGGAATGAAACAACCAACATACAAACACACACGAAGCAAAAAGAGAAAAAAAGGGTAAACCAGGAACGAGACAAAGATGAAGAGAAATACAGTGCGTCGGAGGATACGTGCAGTGAGAATTTTTTTTGATGTGATGTTTGGTGTGCGTGAAGATTGAAGGTGGAAGTGGCGAGCGCCAAGGTGGTGAGGGAGACACATCAGCGAAGGGACGGTCATGAAATCTGCACGTCTTCCTCCCCCTGCCCCTCCCAAAGGACCTACGACGTGAACAACTCAACTGATTTTTTTTATCCAGACGTGCGTGCAAACCTTTTCTTCCTCGAGTCCCCGTTGTTTTTTTAAACTAGATTTGCATGTTGTTAACCGACAGTTTTTCGTATTGCTTTTGCGTGCTGTTGCTCAAACACGCACCCACAGACTCTCATTCGCGTCCTCTCTCTCCCTCGCTTATGGCTCGGGGTGGTAGCCGTGCCCGCCAAACACAACGGGCGCGCCCATGCCAATAGGGTTGCCGCTGAGGTCGAAGCACATGGCGAGATCGACATCCGTCGTCGCACCGTCCTCATCGCCGTTGAGGGGTCGTGTGACGGCGAAGAAGCCCGCCACCGCCTCATCGCCACCGCGCTCCCGCAGCAGCTCGGCCATGATGATCTCCTCCGCGGTCAGTGGAGTGTGGGAGGCGAGACCAGCGCCGTGCGCACTCTGTGCTTGCATGCTCTGCCGCACGTCGACGGCGTGTGCGTAGGCGGCCTCGAGATCATCCAGGCCCGACATGATGCGATGCGCGACATCCAGGTCTTCCACCTCGGGCTTGCGCAGCGCGCGAGAGGGGTGCGGGCCAGCAGCGTCCTGTGCGGAGTCGGGTGACGCGCTCGTCGTCGTGTTTTCGTGCCCAATAATGTCACCGTTCTCATTCTTGTTCTCCACGGCCGCTGATGAGAGCATCACCTCGCCGTCTTCACCGTCCCTCGCATCGGCACTGGTGCGAGCCGGCGGTGCCGTCGGCAGTGGCCGCTGCAGGACCACAGGCAACACTGCCGCCAGGATGCAGCGCTGCCACGGTGTCAGCAGACGGGCCGCGTCCTCGCCGATCCATTCGTAGACCTGCGCTGTGGTGGTGGGGTCCTCCTGCGCGTCAAAGGGAAGCTTCTTCGCCTCGAATACGAACGCCATAACTTCAGGCAATGTGTGTGTGTGTTGGGGGGGAGAGAGAGAGTGGAAATGGTTGGAATCAGTGAACGTACGTGGTGCACGGAATGGAGGGTAAGTCCTCCTCCAACAAGGAAAAAAGCATCGCAGGACGACGACAACAACCGTTGAAGGTAGCCGTGAGCCGCACTTCCACGAAAGGAGGGGAAGAGGTGGTGGTACCACCTTCGTCTCCTCCCCTTCGTTGCGTACATGTGTGTGATGTGACAGTTTGTTGTTTAGTGAGAGCCGGTCAAGGTGTGAGTACAATAAATAAGCGTCGCCGGTTAAAAAAAAAACAAGTTGAATAGCAAACGTATTTGTAAAGGCACATGTAAAGAAACGAAAAAACTTTGAGGAAAACAAATGGGGAAACGAATCTCTAGAATCTAAAAAAGAAAAAGAAAGACATTTGCTTTACAGCCGGAACACCCGTGCTGGACCTGCGCGCGGTACGCCGTCTTCGCAGCCCTGCACCTTGTTCTCTGAGCCGTCTGTTCGTGTGCTGTAAGCCGCGGCAGGCACCTCGTGCAGTGTGACTTTGCCATACCGCACCGCGATGCTATTGGGATCCGTCGCGCTCAACACCCTGGACGCGTTCCGCACGGCGGAGGACGAGGCGGGCGAGTCGGCTGGCGTGTCGCTGAGCTGCGATTCATCTGTCTCCACGAGAGGCGGCCTTGTCTGTCTCTCACGCAACGACTGGAGCACGGACGCACGGAATGCTGCCGCGGTTACTGCTGCTGCCTCTGCTGCCTCTGAGTCTGTCTTGGGTGGCTGCGAGGGTGAGGTCTCCGCCTGGGCCTGGGCCTCTGGTGGCACCACGCCCTCATTCAGAGTCGTTTCCACCTGTGGCGTCCACGCCTCCGCTGGAGACTTTTGGCACGTTGTGTCTGCGCTGATGATGATGTCATGGCCCACGCTCCACGGCGTGACATCCGTGATGTGCGTGGTCGTCTGCCCAGCCTCACGTGGGAGGCTCTCTTCCGTGCGACGAGGCGGCGGCTGCGCAAGGACAGGCGGCTCAAGCGCCATGTTCACCTGAGGACTCGGCACAGGAGGAGGAGGTGGTGGTGGTGCGAGTGGTGCTGCTGCTGCCACCACACACGGGACAAGAGCAGCCGCGGTCTTGTGGGCTTCGAGCTGCGCGGTCAGGGCAGCGATGACGTCGTCCTTCTCAGCGTGCGCTGCCCTGGACGCGGCGAGCTCCTTGACGGAGCGAGCGTAGTTGTCGCAGAGCTGCCGGCACTGCTCGTAGAGATCCACGGCGGTCGCCTTGTAACTCTGCACCTCTGCTCTCAAGCGCTCCAGTTCCTCGCGCTCCTGGCGTGCCAGGGCAGCCGCCTGTGCGTTGTGCGCGTCCGAAGAAGCAGCAGCAGCAGCAGGAGCAACAGCCGGTGTGGCCGTCAGCGGTGGTCGCAGTGGCGCTGTCGGTGGTGCGCTGCCCTGCGATGGGCGCTGGGAGTCACTTCTCTGACTCGCCGATCGCACCGGGGCCGAATTGCTGCGTCCAAAGCTGCGCGATGCTGCGGCGTGCGAGGAAGGCGCCTGTGCTGGTGGTGGTGCGGCACGACAGGCGGGCAGCGACTGCAGCACAACGGTGGGCTTCACGGACGACGCCTCCGCACCGAGCCGCAGGGACGACACCGTCTCGTGAAAGTCGCGCTGCTCGCTGGAGCAGCAAATAAGTAAGACGACATTGGGCAGCCGCACGACCTCCTCGGACTGCCCAGGTGGCGTGACAACAGCTGGGATCAAATACGGCTCCAACACGGTCGTCAGCGTGCTGTCGCGGAACGGGGCGTGCAGCGTGCTCGGTGGCCGCTGCTGGCGCGAGGCGTCGTGGAAGGCGTGGATCACCTTGCGCAGCGCGAGCAGGGAGGTGTTGATGTGGCGCAGCTCCTGACCGCGCTTCTGCGTGGCGGCCTCACGGCGCTTCTTCTCCACCGCCGGGTTCAGCAGCGCGGCGGCAGTCAGCGAGGCCGAGCGACGGTAGCGCACATCGCGCTGGAGGCCGCTACCGTGTGTGGCTGCGTTGCCCAAGGAGAAGCTGTCTGGCGAGCCAAATCCACCACCAAAGCTGTTGTTGGTGGCGGAGAGGCTGCCACGCCGACGACGGTGCGAGCTCTCTGCGCTCTCGGCACCGAGGCTGCGCACGGACCCGCCACTGCTTGAGCGACGGTAGGCGTTGTTGCTGCTGTTGCCGCCGTGCCGCGTGCTCTGAAGACCAGAGGCGGACAGCGATGGTGGTGCTGCGAGTGCGCTGCTCCCGCCCGCATCACGCTGGCTCTCGCTACCCGCCAGATCAACAAACAACACCTCGCGATCCAGATCAAAGCCACCACTGCTGCTGCCGCCGTTGTGCTGTGCGTTGTTGTGCGTCGCGTACACCTCAGCGCGCAGGAGCAGGTGACCACGTGAGGAGTGCGCGTTGCGCTCCGTCACGCTGGACTGGCGCAGCGCCAGCAGCTGCTCCGTCACTGCCCAGCACTGCGCGGCCGAGGCACAGCGCAGGCGCAGGCAGGCGCGCCGCAGCTTGTTCTTCTCTGTCGCCTTGTATGACACGGTGAGAAACGCGGGCAGCCCATCAGCGGCCAGTGCCCCCGCCTGGCACCACGCGTCATCGGTCTCCTGAAGATACGACAGCGACTGGAGAAAGGCCTCCTCAACAGGGCTGAGCTCCGTCGCGGGAAACGCACCCGTGTACGCGAGCGAGCTATCGCATCGGCCCAGTTGAGAGGCGCGGCGCCGTGGTGGTGGCACGACCGCAGCACGCGCCTCCCTCGCCTTCTCCAGCGCCAGGGCGACGAGATCGGTCGTGACCTCGTTGTAAATCTCCATGCAGGTGAGATCGAGCACGGTGGCAGAGTCGTTGCCGCTCTGACGAGGGTGGCAGCTCGGATCAAACACATCGTGGAAGAAACGTGGCACCACACCGGCTGTAGGAGGCGGCTGCGCAGAAGCCGCGGTCGCGGCCGCGGAGAAGGACGCGGCGGAAGACAGCGCCGGCCCGAAGAGTGTGTAGGTCTTGCCGCTTGAGGTCTGCCCGTACGTCAAGAAGAGGTGGCAGCGGTGGCCGGGTGGCTGCCCATCGCGCGAGACGTGTGCGAAGAGGTGCTCGTACAGTGCCTCCTGATCGCCACCGAACAGCGCACGATCACGCTCGCGCTTCTGCGTGACGGCCTCGCCCTTGTACACAACAGTCGACTCGAGCGCGGAGGCGACAAACACACCGTCGCACGCAAACGCCGCGTGGCTGCGCGTGATGGGATCGACGAGAAGCACCTCTTCGCTGCTGTGGCCAGTGGCGCATGGCTCACGCCCGCTGACGCGCAGCACCAGCGGGACGCCAGGCACACGCGCGGTGGAGACGCCGCTGGCGGATGGGCCGGCATCCGATGCACCACACGGTGCCATGGGGGCGAACCGGCAGTAAACCTTCATTTGAGGGAATTTGTGTGTGTGTGTGTGTGTATGTGAGCCAGTGAGAAAAAAAAAGAGGGTATTAGCACGAAACAACCGATCGAACAAGAACAAAGTGCAACCCACTCTGGCGATGACACAAGTAGCGACAACAACAACAATGACGGTTCGACTGAGATGAACATCGAGAGAGGGAGAGAGGAGGGGAGTATGAGAGATGAAGGAACATAGACACACATGAATCGAGATTTCAGCACCAGCTCTGACACTGCGCCTAGCGAATTTGGCGGTCACAATTGGGATGGGACTGCCCAGTGTGTGGGAGGGAGAACGTGCGCGTCGTGAAACACGGTAAGTCGCATGTGCCCACACGCGATTACTTGTCTCCGTCGTTTCTTTACAGCGTTTTGGTGTTTGTAGCAAAGGGACCAGATCAGCCCTGAAAAGCAAGCAAGCAATACGAATAGGAAAACAAAGAAAACACAAACAAAAAACACGTGTCACCGAAGCGGTAGCGTCCAGAATGAAAAATACAAAAAGTTCACACGCATTCGACTTTCTATTCGTGCTATTTTTTTTTGTTTTCCGACAAACTCTCCCTCGCGCGGTGTGAGTCCTCCGTTTTGTCTTTACGAAGCAAAGAGTGGAATCGAGGCGGTGGCGACGCCCCACTTCATGAACCCTGGCGGTGCCTCCTCGTCGTCTGAGTCGAGCAGGAAGCTGAAGTCCTGGGCGGGGTTGGCCGGGGTGCGGCCCTCTGCTGTCTTCGGCACCGTCGGCGGCAGGACGGGGGCGTCGTCAGGTGGGACCGTGCTCCACGCCTGGCCTCGCAGGACACGTGGGTACGTCATGAAGCCAATGGCCATGCGCACCGCATTCAACACAACGAACTGCATCTTGTCGTTGCGGTCGTGCAGCCCCGTGTGCGCGCTGCCGCTGAGGTGAGTCTGCGACGGACTCCCGCGTGCGCCACCCGCGGCCACGCCGGCTGAGCTGCCACTCCCCACCATCGCCGCACCACCACCACCACCACCACCACCGGTGCCAGCCAGCGCGGCGCCACCAACTTCGCCAGCTGGTGCGCTGCCGCTGTTGAGCGCATCAGCCGCGGCGGAGACAGGCCCGGTGTACGGCGAGCGTGTCGGCGCGGTGCCAGCGCCTGAAAAGAAACCGAGCCGCTCCAGTGTACTCATGGGCACGCCCGAGAGCCCCGCACTCAAGGAAGGAATGTACGGGTTGGCCACTGACATGACGGCTGTGAAACGCGGCGCTTCCGGGAACGCAATCTCAATCACGGGTCCGCGGAAGGCGACGTGGACGAGACCGTGGAACACAATGTGGCGCACATCCACCGCGGCGTCGATCGTGAGGAGGTCGCTTGGGAGCACCAGGTTCAGCGGCCCCGGCAGCAGACTCGTGACGGGCAGCGAGCAGCCCAGCTTGAGCTGGAAGTGGTGGTCCTCGTAGACGATGGGGACCATGAAGGAGCGCGTGGCTGGCGCCGGCACGAGAGGCGCCGGTGCAGCCGCCGCACCACCACCACCGCCACTACCGCGCACGGGGCTAGGACCACGCGAAGCCTGACCACCAGCAGCACCACTAGGGTGAGAGCCGATAGCACCCATGGGCCGTGCGTCAGCCACCGTCGCCACCTCCTGTGCGGCGCCATCGGTGCGACGACGAAGAGGGCGAGACGAGTTGGTGGCGTAGATGCTGTTGTTGCTGCTGCTGGTCTCGGTGCGCGCGGCGGTGGGACTGGCACGGCGCGCTGGTGCCGCCGTTGTCGTCGGCTGGAGGCACTCGAAGGAGACAATCTCTCCCGCGATGCGGGGCAGCACAACACCAAAGGCAGGCCCACCCGGCATCGTGGTGGACGCAGTCTCCATCGTGGCCGCACCAGTTGCATTCAGCGGCGAGCCATCCGCAGCGACCGCGTCCGCCGTGGACGTGCTGCCCTCAAGGGAGGGGGAGAAATCGACTGGCACACCGAAGCGTCGGCCGATAGAGGCACCCAAGAAGGCGGCGGCGGATACGGCGGCTGCCGCTGCCGCACTGCTGACGCCGCCACCGGCCCCACCCACCCCACCACCCGTGCTCACCGACGCACCCCCAACGCCCGCGCTGCTCGGACTGCCCACGACCGCCCCGGACACGCTGGGACCGCCCACGCTGAGATTGCTTGCGTGGAACGGTTCACCAGCGACACTCCCAGTCGCCACACCGGCACTCCCACTTTGTGTGGCGTCCAACGCGGCCGTTGCAGAGGGCGGACTCGTGATGATGCTCGCGTTGAGGTTGCCACCACCACCCGTGTTGCCGTGGTAGGCGTACATCATGAAGGCACCGCGGCCAAGAGCGAGGTGATAGAAGGTGAGCAGGGGGCGTTTGTTCTGGCGTGGCCGCAGCCCCTCACGGCGTGCGCGCATGTGGCGCGGTGCACGTGTGCGGCAGGCCGCGCTACGTCGTCGCGTCGCCACGGTCTCGTTCCACTTGTTGTTCGCAAAGCCCACGCCCTTGACGACCAGGTGCTGCACACGATCCACCCAGACCTGCGGCTGCGTCGTCCCGCCACCCAGCACCAGCACCGCGAGCCAGCGCGCGAGTGTGTTGAGCCACTGCGCACTCTCCGTCGCGCCGTTGGTGATGAGCGGGGCCGGGTCCGTGCGCGGTTTGCCGCGCTCTCCACGTGCGGGGACGTCCGTGGGTGAGCTGTGGTGACTGCTGCCGCGACTGCCGCCGCCTCCCGCGTCGCTCTCCCCCGCCTGCGCAAGGTCAAATGCGGAGGGGCGGCGCTGCGCTTTGAGTTGACTGCGGCGGCTGAGAATCTCCGCGATGGCACCGCTGGCCTCATCGTCACGATCGCGGCCGAGCATGCTGTTCGGCCCAATAAGGGCGGTCCAGGCCGAGTTCGACAGGTCACAGAGCGCGTCCCAGTGGTCCTGATTCAGATGCAGGGTGCGACACGCGCGTCGCCACAGTTGCGGCAGTGCACCTCGCGCGTGATTCCCAGCGCGTGCGTGTCCACCCGCAGCGAGCTGGGATTTGCCGCTCGATCCAGCGCGTGGCACACCACGTGCGCGCGCGGGGTCGTCGTACGGGTAGCCCGTGTCGTCCGGCTCCACCTCGTCCTCGGCCCGGCCCAGGAAGAGAAAGAAGGCAATCACGGCACACACGGCAACACTCACCAGCAACTCAAAGAGTAGCTCGAGCATTCACACGGAAAGCAAAAAAAAAAAACAAAAAAAACGAAGCCGCCAAGCGGAGGAGGGAGTTGAAGACAAATAATCAAATAAACCGAGGAGAATGCGAGGCTGTCGATAGGCACAGAACTACTTGCAGGATGAACACCGCTGAAGTCCAAACAGCACGTGTGTGTCTGTGTGTTTGGTATGTTGCGCCGCTTCTGTTGTTGTTCTGTTGTACGTTTTGAAGCAAAACTTCCTTTTCAGTGAAAAATTAAGAATGAGCAATGGCGGAGAGACGGCGAGGAGGAGGCGAGCGAAGCAGTGAGCAAGTGGGGACAGAACAGGTTTCTGCGAAGCAGCGAAAAGAAAAGAGAACGCGAAGAGAAGCAATCACTCTGCACTTTCTCCCTCTTTCCATGCGTCGCGCGCTGAGGGAGGTGCGTAGCCTCCCCCAAAGCGAGCATTCAACAGGATGCGTACAGCAGCGTGTGTGACTCATGTCCATTGCCAACATGAGAGAATGAGCTTCGGGCGTCCCCAAGAAAACGATTTCCACTGACCAGGCAAACACTGTGTATCTCTTTGTGTGATGTTTTTTTTTCATCTGACAAAACGTTCACTAGCTCGTGACGGGACTCCGAAAAGCCCGCAAAGAAAGAAAGAACAAAAAAAAGAAAGAATGGGGTTCAACGAAACCCTCCTCAAACGACACAAATAACAATAACAACTATACTGCCTTCTTCGCCCAACTTCCTCGTTGGCTTCATGATCACTCACTACCCCAACACCCCAGCCAACGCTTTAGGCGGTGCCGTAGCCTCCCTTCTGATTCGTCTTCTTGTGGGCGCCGTCGCTTTCGAGGAGGGCATCCAAGTCGGTCTGGGAGCCCTGCAGGCTGCGGACCAAATGCGGCGTCTCAGACGGTGGCTCGTCATCCTTTGGCACGCCGAGTTGGCTCCAAACCGCAGCCAACACACCCTGCACTGCCAGCGCAAGACTCACGTTGCGGAAGCCGAACTCACGAAGGCCGTAGGCGACGCTCGACGCACCGAACACGTGGCCGAGGTCCTGCAGCGTCCGCATAATCCCGAAAAACGGCGCGCCATACACCTTCGGTGCCCGATCCGCCGTGATCGTCATGAGCAGCCCGCAGCCGAGGGCATCCACGACACCAAAGGCAAGCGAGATAATGTAGAGCTCGACGCGCGTGTGCACCACGGAGAGCCAGCAGAAGACCGCGGCGAATCCGACAACGGGTGGGATCATCGCGAACTGCCTGCCGTACTTGTCCATGATGATGCCGCCAAGCGGGAAGAGAAGTGCGTCGGAGATGAAACTCACACTGGTCAGGAGCGAGATGTCGGCATCGGACATCTTCATCGACATGGCGCCGAGCACGAGCATCAGCTTGCGATTCGACCGCAGGGCCGTGGAGAGCACGACGTAGATGCCGAGACGCCAGATGGTTGGCCAGCAGTCCAGCACCGTCGCCCACAGCAGCTGCATGCTCACGCCCCCACGCGTCGGCTTCGGCTTCTGATGCAGCAGCGGCGTAATCGGTGAGTGCGGCTGCGCGTACCGGTTGGTGTCGATCGCCTCGCTGCCAATCACAACAGGGTGCGTCTGCTGCTGTTGTTGCTGCTGCTGGCGAGTGCTCTCCCAAGCGTCAGCGGCGCTGCCCAACGCAACGGGGGAGGGGAGGCGCTCGTGCTGAGGTCGGATGGGTGTGCCAGCGGCTTTTGTGATGGCCTCCTCCGCGGCGGCCCGGCTTGCGGTGCGGTGATTGCTGTACCAGGTCGACACGGCCACGCTGAGCGCCGCGAGCCCGCTGCACACAAACGAGAGCCAGAAAGACGAGCGCGCGTCGCCAGTGCGTGACATGATGAGAGCCGACGCTGCTGGCCCGATCACGTGCGACCATCGCAGGAGGCCAGAGAGAAACGCCATCAGCGTACCGCGGTGCTTCTTGGAGGAGATGCCCGCCACGAACACGTGACGGGCCAGGAAGAACGCACCGAAGGAGACACCACTCAGCACACAGAAGGTCGCGAGCTCGACCCGGGAATCGACCTCGAGACCGACGACGGAGGCCAGCGTGTTGACGATGAGTGCGCCGAGCATCACCGTGAGCACGCCAATGTACTCCACAAGGATGCTGCACGGAATGTCGAGCGCCAGACGGCAGAGCGAGGAGATGGTGGCGTAGAAGGCGATGCCGGAGCTGTCGAGTCCGATGCGTCGACCGAGAATGGTGACGAGCGGCACCTCGATACTCGCGCTGACACCGATGAGGATGTTTGGCACGTGCACATCGAAGATGTGCGAGCTGGTGAGATAATCGCACACCTTGGCAAACATGATTCACAGCTGTGGAGGGCTCTTGCTGTTTTTTTTTTGTGGGCGTGTGTGATTTGAAACGGTAAAAGGGAAAGGAGGAGTGAGAGCACGGAGCGAGAAAGAAAGAGTGAAAACAAAAACTAAAAGTGGACAGGGTGTGGTGAGGAGATATGGAACAAAACAACGGTCCAGAAAAAAAAAGGGATCAGAAAAGAGAGACTGTGAGGATGCAGCGTGCCGTCCGCAACTTTTTCCTTAATTTTTTTTTGAAGTTTGTGTGAACAAGAGATTCGTGGACACCGAAGTGGAAGAAATCAAGACACTACCAACGACAACAGCAACAACAGGTGGGCGAGTGCCGCTGTGTGTGATGCACGAAAAAACCAAAAGCGGGAGGATATCAAAGTGAATTGGAGGACACTGCGTAAGACGAAAGCTGAGTGCGTTGTTCTCCCCTGTGCCATCGTCAGTGTGTGCATCAGGTAAGGCGAGTGAGGAACCGTGGATGAGATGAGAGTGCGTGGATGACGATGGTTGTGGTGAACAGGTAGAAGAGAGATACAGCCTTGTTTCGTGCGCGCACCGCAATATGTGAGAGAGGGTGTCCACACGCGAGATATTCGCTTCGGAAGACAAGTGAGCACGGAAGAGACATGTGGCCGCGGCGAAACAACAAAAGAAGAGAAGACGAAGTGGTATGTGTCTTTCTCGCACGGCGTTCGTCGCCATCACTATGCCTTGCTTTCGTTTTCTTTTTTCCTTTACTTTTAATCGTGAGGAGCGTGTCCCAGACGCATTTCGTGTTTTTTTTAAACCACGGTACGTCGGGAGGGAGCCAGACAGAGCACTCTCTCTACACACGTACCAACGTCAAACAGCTACTCATCCGTGGCGGGGGCTTTGCTCTCGGCCTCGCGCTTGGGAGCCGCATCGGCTGAGCAGCAGCCCTGACAGCCGCAGACGGCGCACGCCAAGAACTGCCGATCTCGCCTCTGAGAGGCCGGCACGCGGCAGACGCACGTCGCGCGATCAGACGTGACCTTCTTGTCCTTGGCCTCGAGCTTGTCGCGGTGGGCGAAGCGACTCGTCACGTTCGCTGCGATGGCGGCAGAGCCCGGCGTACCGCACGCCGTGCAGCACAGCCGCTCGTAGCCCGGCAGCCGCCAACGCCGCGCGAGGCCGCCGTCAATGAACTGCATCTCGCAGCAGTAGTCGAACACCTCTTTCGAGATTTCCTTTGTGCGAAAGCACGCGTCAACGACAAAACGTGTTCGCTCGCGGTTGATGGTCGCAACGCGCCAGAGTGGCGGCACGGGCTTCTCGGCGGTGTCGTGCTCCTCCATCTCGGGCTCTGCCGTCGTGGTGGTGGTGGAGGACATCAGTGGCTGCGGTGACGCCTCGTTGTCTGACGGCGTGCGGCCGCGCTTGTGCCCCGCTGTCTTCTTGGTCTGCCCAACGACGCCCTTTGATTCCTCCTGCACCGCATCTTTCATGGCATCGACGAACTCTTCAAGCTTGTCGGCGACGACGTCGAAGCCTGGCGGCGGCTTCCGCATCCCAGGGCGCACGAGCGGCATTGCGGAATGAAACCTGTCGCTTGCGTGAATCTCTGCTTCGATTTGCTGTTGTTGTTAGTCGGGCGTGCATGGAGGTGAGAAAGAGGAGGAGAAGATAATGAAGAGAATGAGCAATCAATGCGTGTGGAGTGTGATGCACGCGTTGACCTTTGTGCGTGAGTGATGGGCCGGAAGCACTCGACGGGTTGCACAGCACCCACTCTCTTTCACGTAGGCGCGCGACGGCGGTAGCAATCCGATCGTTCTCCAACCGTGATGTTCTATAGGCAAACAACAGACTCAGACGAACACATCTAAATGCTTTTTCATTTTCTTCACGGTTGTTCCTTTTTTTCTTGTGTTACTTCGTGTCTATACGTGTATGTCTATGCGTGCCATACGAACCACCATAACGAGCCAGTACGTGTGTGTGTGTGTGCTGTCCCGTCTCGGTGTCTCTCTATGAAACGAAAACAGCACTATCATCAATCGCACCTCCGCGCACATGTCTTTGCAGTGTTGATTAATCCGCCCCACCGCCACCAACACCGCCGACAGCCTCCCGTCCTCCAGCGAGGTACACGGTGGTGCTCGTGAACGACTGAATGACATCACCGCCAGACATCAAGGTCAACAGCTCCAGGAACTGCGCTGGCACCAACGGCCGCATGCTCGACCCAAGCTGTTCGTTCAGCGCGGTCCGCAACTCCCCGACTGGCACCGTCGACTTGCCCCGGTAGCGCCGGTCAATCGTGTCCTCGAGCGTGCGCATGTTGCCCTCCACCGTGTTCTTGGTTGGATCAGGCGCGTGGAACATGTCGAGGCTGATGAGACCCGTCTTTGGGTCCGTCGCGGCCTCCTTGAGCGCCACCGTGATGAGCCGCTTCGCTTCGAGCACGTCCTCGACCGTCACCTGCGGGCCAAACCGCATCTTGGCGCGCGCCTCAGAGAGCCGGATCATGGACTCGAGCTGACGCAGCGTGGCGGAGACGGTGCGCGTGCTGCCACGTGCCCTGCGCATGTCCACGTAGCACGCCGCGAGCTGCTTGTGAGAGGCCTCTGTCAGCCGCGGAAAGACCGTCTCACGCGCGATGGAGATGTACTCGGAGAGGAGGTGTGTCGGCATAAACGGCGCGTCCGACGGACCAATGAGGAACGGCTCACCTTCACACTGAAGATGCACCAGCACGGGAAGACCGGTTTCAGGGTCGACCACGGTGCTGTGCGCGGCGGCGGTGCTGGTGCTGGCGCCATCGCGGGAGCCGGCTGCCATGGACGTGCGGGAGCGGCCGCCTTCTGTTGCCGTGCTGCCCGGCTCACCACCACCACCGCCACCGAGGGCATCCGTGTCGGCGTCATCGCCTTCCTCCGCCTCGAGTGCTTTGGCGACCTCTGTGTTGCGACGACCTTCGTTGCTGTCCATGTAGAGTGACAGCACGTGTGTGGCGAGGCGTCGGTCCTCGCCCGGGTCGTGACGATCGAGGAGGAGGAAGATGAGGTCAAAACGCGAGAGCAGCGTCGGCTCAATTTGCAGGTTTTCCACGACATTCAACTGCGGGTTCCACTGCGACTCCTTCGGGTTCGCCGCGGCGAGGATGGACGTGCGCGCGTTGAGCTGAGCGATGATGCCCGCCTTGGCGATGGACAGCGTCTGCTGCTCCATGACTTCGTGAAGGACCGAGCGGGTCGCGTCGTTCATCTTATCGAACTCGTCGATGCAGCAGAGACCCTGGTCAGACAGCACGAGCGCACCGGGCTCGAGAACCAGCTCGCCGGTCTCGTGATCCTGCACGACGAACGCGGTCAGACCGACGCTGCTGCTGCCCTTGCCCGATGTGTACACCCCACGCGGTGCAATGGCGTGGACTTGCGTCAGGAGCTGCGACTTGGCCACACCGGGATCACCGCACAGAATCACGTTGAGCTCAGAGCGGAAGAAACTGCCGGAGCCGCCGCCGTCCGCGCCGACGCTGGTGGCACCGCGGCTTCCCGCCCCCACACCACCAGCACCAGCACCAGCACCACTGCGGCTGCTGCCCTGGCCGGCCTGCTGCAGCTGCTCCGACGACGACGCTTGCTCCATCGCTTCCTCACTCGGGCCCCCGTCGCCACTGGTGCGATTGAAGATGAACTTCTTCGGTGTCCCGCCAAAGAGCTGGGCGAGAATGCCACGCTTCACATCCTCGTGGCCCCAAATGCTGCGGGCGAGAGAGCGCAGCAGGATGTCGTAAATGTCCGGTCGCCGCGCGAGGGCGTGGAAGGTGTCGAGCCTGCGCGTGTCCATCATCGCCACACGCGTGCTGTTCAGCGAGCCGCGCGTTTCGCTGCTGGCGAGCGTGGGCATGGTTGTGTTGAGCCCCGACGCCGCAGACTTGTGCCCCGACGGCGCCCCGCTCGCGTCCGTTGAGCGCGCGGCGTTGACGAGCTCGATGTGGACGGCGTCGATGTGCGTCGAGAAGACGCTCTTGATGATGCGCGTGTTGGCGTTGAGGCGAACGGGCACGGAGCGGTAAATGCCGGTGACGACGACGCGGTCACCTGGCACCACCGCATCCACCATGGCGCCGTACACGACGACGGAGATGGAGACCGGCGTCTCGCCGTCCGCCATGTGCTCCGGGCTCTCCTGCACCTTGACGAGCTGCTTGTCCTCATAGAGCGAGAGGTTGTGCTGCAGGCGAAACGAGTACGACTTGCCGCAGTGCGAGCACCGTGTGGGCTCGAAGATGCGCCCCTTGTCACCGCTCACGCTGCGCTCAATGTACTGGCAGCTCCAGCACTGGAAGCACGCGACGCGGATCTCCGGCAGCACCTTGGACGCACGGATCACCATGCCCTTGATGCTCAGCAGCTGCTCAATTTGCTGCGGCCCGAGCATCTTGAGCGTCATGAGCGACGGCATCCGCTTCGGGGCGATGTGCAGCACAAAGTCCTCCGGCACGTCGAGGTGATACCGGTGCTGAAGTGAGTCGCGGTAGAGTTCCTCGGCGACGGAGGACATGATCTGCAGGCACTCCGTCGGGTGATTCACGGTCTGTGTGAACAGCAGCGGGGCGTGCTGCTGCAGCCACCCAAAGTCCAGCTCCAGCACGTTGCGGCCTTGGAGATGCATGCGAAGCAGCTCGGCCAGATAGAAGCGCTCACCACCACCACCACCGATAGCAGAGCGGCCTGTGGGAGCGGTCGCACGCGAGGACGGCACCTCGAACGTCTCCAGGTAGCGTCTGAATTCAATCTGAAAGGTTTCAACGGCGATGCTGGTGCCCCAAATGTAGGAGAGGTCCTCACGGCGCGTCAGGGCAGCGCGGGTGACGAGCGGGTCGGCCTCGGCATCGAAGCGCTGGGCCGTGCCTTCCTCATCGCCAAAGATTGGCAGTGTTGGCGGGGCGATTGGGGCGTCACCGGAGGCGCTTTCGGCCGTGCCGCGCGCACCATCGTCAGCGTCGCGACTGCGCTGTGGACGCAGCGGCGTCATGTCTATGAACTGATCAGGATCCATTGCTGCAGCGTACTGGCTGATTATACACTCACACACAGAAAGAGAAGTAAAGTAAGGGAACAAACACCAACAGCGTGCGAGCTCTAATGAGAGGATGAAAGTGTGGAGATGAAGGCCAAGTTGGTGCGTGCATGTGCATGTTGGATGAGGTGGGCTTGTAGCCGTGTGTGCCTGCCTCCGCACATCCTACGAGGCACGGCGAGACGCGCTGCTTTCGAGTGTCGCACCAGTAAATGGTGATCAAACAAGAGGAGCCGAATCGAAAACGGACACACGCTCTGTCGCACACATACAAATACATACACGTATATGTAGTGGACAGACCAGAAGCAAACAGTGACAGAGCTGGGTCAACGCTGGATGTTATCAATGTTGTCTTTTTGACTGCATTGGAGACTTACCGTGTGCTTGGATTCTGGTTTCTATATTTTCTTTTTTTTGTTCTCTGCCTTTATCGGGCAGGCGCTAGCTGAAAAAACGAAGAGAGAAAAAGTGACCACGAGAGAAACGCCATCTGCGTCTCAACAACAAAACCAATGAGTAGCGCATGCAACAGCCAGAGAGAGAGAGAGAGTCAGAATACCTTCTCGCGTTAGTGTTTTACGTTGCGCTTCTTTTGTGCGACCAGCCCAACGAAGCGATCCTGGTCTTGCATGATCGAACGAACCGTCTCGGGGGTCACGGCCGCATCGCCGCCGTACGCCGCGTGAAATCGGTCATAGTCCTCCTGGGAGACGGGCACGTAGTACCACTCTGCGGGTGGGCCGTGCACGTGCGGCGCCTCCTCAGGTACCCTGGTGGTCGACGGGAAGAGGCTGTAGTGGCCGGTGACGCGCGCCTTGTCCCGCTCCGAGCAGTAACAGAGGCCGTTGATGATCGGCCCGGGGTCGGTCATGAGGGCCATGCGGTGCAGCCACGTGCGCGCAACGTACACGGCGTTGTCGTTGACGGTCTCGGTTGGTCGCGCGGCGCCGGCCCTGAGCAGGTGGAGGCGCGCGAGGTTGCGCAGCTCCAGGTCAGCCGCGGTGCGCTCGACCACAGATTGCTTGCGGTACATGAGGATGTACTCCTCGTTGTCGGCCACCTCGTCCACCTCGACCGGCTCCAGCGAGTCGTCGCTGATGTAGATCCACCGCTCCCTGCCGCGATCCAGCTTGCGCACGTAGACCGTGTAGTGACCGCCGCCGTAGCTGCCGTGGTGGACCACCATCGCCTCGAGCGTGTAGGTGGAGGTCAGCGAGGGCTGCTGCGGCACTTGACCAGGTGTACGGCCGCCTGACGTGTCTACGGGGGACATGGACGTGTCCGGCGCATGCGCACTCGCGTCTGACAGACGAACCGGGTTCGATGTGCCAGGGCTAGTGGCGAGAGACTGATCGCGACCGAGGGTCTTGACCATGCGCGGCGGCAGCGGCACCACGTACGGCGCCATGCTCGGATCCACGTAGCGGTACAGGTCAAGCACCTCTGGTGAGGCGCACTTCTTGGAGCCGTCGGCCTCCTGCGGAGAGAGCGGGGACCACGACATTGGGAAGATGACGGGGTCTGTTTTCTTGCTGTTGAAGCACGCACCGGCCTTGAAGCGCTTCATCTGCAGCTGCAGGTACTCAGGCAGATCCACGAGCGTCTCCTGCTTCGTGCCCACACACTCGCAGCCACAGGCGTCGCACTTGTACTTGTTGGAGCCGTGTAGGGAGTCCGCCTCGAAGTGGATATCGAGGCACTCCTGCAGGGTGAGGGGGTAGCGGTGGCTGCCGGCGCACGCGCACAAATCACGCAGCTTGCGGAACAGCGTCGTAAAGTACGTGAGCGGGTTCCACCAGACGAACGTCGATGGCGTCTTCTTGCGCGTGAGCGGCTGACCATCTGGGCCGACGCGGTGGATCTCCGGGTGGCGACGCGCGAACTCGGCCCGCTGGTGACTCGTGGGGAGGTCGATCATGAGAGACGTGAACGGCTCCACGACGCGCGATGTCGCCTGGCAACCGTGGCAGCGGATCGTGGACAGCGAGTAGCCCTTGAAGGCGTCCGAGACGGAGTTGTAGAAGAGCCGCGGCGGCTGAAACGTGTTGTTGTACGAGGTCTGCTTTCGCTGCGCGACCTTCCGCTCCAGTCCCTCGTTGGCGACGTTGACGTCCTGCATCAGCTGCAGCAGTGCGTACGTGTGTGCGCTCTTGTAGGCCGCGCCCATTGCGCAGATCCCCGATATCGAGCCACCCTCGGGCGGCGTGAAACAGTTCTCGGCATCGCCCTCTGCCGCGGTCGACATCGTCTGGCGCGTGCCGTGCGATGACAGGGTCTTGAGCGGCTCCGCACGTGTGAAGCTCGCCAGGAGCTGCTCAAGCTGAATGGAGATGCGGCCCTCGTCTTCAATCGTCGAGAGCACCGTGTTCAAAAACTCACAGCAGTCCTGCTGCGAGCGGCCCTCGAAGGTGGGGTTGACCTGCGCGAGTGCATCGAGCTGCGCGGTTGGCCGGATCGCGTCTCCCTCGGTGAGCTCCCCGTACTGCATCTGTGAGAGAAGCTGCGAGATGGTGCTGAACAGCGCGTGGCTGGACTGCCCTCCTGTGTAGCCAAGCGTCTCGGCGCGCTGGACGAGGTGCTTGTCCTTGTGCGTGAAGGCCGAGTCGCGCAGCGTGTACAGGAGTGACGGGCAGTTGCACATCATCTGCACGCCAGAGTTGAAGTAGCACGTATTGCCGAGGTTGTGGAGTGGGCACAGCACCATCGGTGTGAAGGCTGTGTTGCGACCCGCCGCCGCAACATCTTCGGCTGTGTGGGCAAGCGAGTCTGCGGGCGAGGACGTGTCCACTGCGGGGGCGGCCTTGGCAGTCTTCTTCGCGGAGAGCGACATGACAGTAAGACGGGAAAGGAATGCAAATGTGGAGAAGTAAACAACAGTACAAACGGCAGAACAACAAAAACAACACGAGCCAACCAGGAAGGACCGTGTGCGTGAACAATTGCAATGAAACCGCGATGAACCCAAGCGCCTGATTTCTGCTGCACGCGCGCCGTGACAAACATCGATTTATGAGTGAGAAACGGAAATAAAGGAGGGAGGGGGGGGGGAAGAGAGAGGGAGAGTGACAGATGGAAAGAGAGGGAGACTGCATTGCCCCGAGAAGGAAGTGAGGCTGTGGGTGTGGTGGGGGACCCGCGAATGTGTAGGCGCTGACGCTAAACCAACCACAACACACAGCGAGTGGTCAATCAACGTCGGCCAGTATGTGATTCTGTGGCGCTCCTTTGCTCCCATAGAGCGCTCAACTTTTACTTGGGAGAAGAGAAACCAACAGCGAGAAGGGCAACATGGCGTACTCACGCGATGTTGCTTTACTACCTTTTTGCTTCCCGCTTTTCTTCCTGTCAAGTTTTCTGAGTTGTGGTTTGGAGTCCGTTGTGCGTGCGCTGAGACACACACGATGGCAAGAGTGACTCATTACGAATAGTTGAGGATGTAAATAGGTTGCGACACCACACCACACGCGGCCCAGTGAATGTGTGTGCGGGGTGCGGACTGTCCTGATCAAACAAAACAACAAAAACACACACAACACGTCAAAGCTACTGCGAGGCGACAACTCCTGGCAGGATGTGAAGAGGGGTGGGGGTGTGGGGTGGGTGGGGCTCAGGCCTGTGCGACAGTCAAGTACGTGGCTGGCCAGTGCTCCTTTAGAGCAGGTACTTGGCGAGGTTCACGTTCTTGAGCAACTTCTCCGTCGCCTCTCGGACCTTCTTGGCATCGACGTCGACTGACTGACCTTCGTACTTGTCGCAGTTGAAGCTGTACTCGTCCATCACACGCTCGATAATCGTGTAGAGACGGCGCGCACCGATGTTCTGGCCCTGTGTGTTGACCTGGCACGTTACCTTCGCCAGCTCCTTCACGCCGTCCTCGGTGAAGGTGACGGCGATATTCTCCGTCTTCATCATCTCGCGCTGCTGGTTCAGCAGATTGTACTTGGGCTCGGTCAGGATGCGGCGGAAGTCGTCCTCGGTCAGCGCCTTGAGCTCGACGCGCACGGGCAGGCGTCCTTGCAGCTCCGCAATCATGTCCGAGGTCTTGCTCATGTGGAAGGCACCTGAGCAAATGAAAAGAATGTTGTCCGTGGCGATAGTGCTGCCGTCCTTCATGGTGACGTTGGAGCCTTCAACGAGCGGCAGGAGATCCTGCTGCACGCCAAGGGAGCTCACATCAGCGCTGGTGCTGTTCTGCTCCGCCACCACCTTGTCGATCTCGTCGATGAACACCACGCCGTCCTCCTCTGCCAGTGCACGCGCGAGCGTGTTGACGGAGTTTTCGTCGATGAGTTTATCAAGCGACTCTTGCAACGCCAGCGGCAGGGCGTCCATCACGCGCTTCGTCACGGCCGTCTTGGCCTTCTTGGGCTCTCCGCCGAGGCCCAGCAGCATACCGACGGAGAGGTCGATGTTGAGTGGGTTCTGTTTTGGCTGCTGCGACTGCGGTGCGCTGACCTGGATCGTCACGAGATCATCCTTGAACTCCGTCGTGTAGTGCTCGCGGAAGTAATCGAGCGTGACGCCGGCACCGCCACTACCAGCCGCCGCCGCTGACGCCGAGGCATCGCTGCCCTCATCGCCCTCCGCAGAAGAAGCCGTCTCGCCCGCGCGCTTCTGACCAGCACCAGCAGCACTACCACCCGTCTCGCTGCCGTCCTCGCTGGCCCGACGGGTCGCTGCGCGGGTCTCGACGTCGGCAGCCATACGTCGCAGCTCGTAGCTCGTGGCGTGGCGCGCGTTCCAGGCGCTGTAGAGCGTGTCGAGGGCCATGCGCATCGCTTCCTCGTGGCGCTCCGCCTCGAGTGCCTTCTTGGCCTTTGTCTTGGCATTTGTGTAGAGGTCTTCAATGATGCTCTCGACGTCCTTGCCCTTGAAGCCGACCTCGGTATACTTGGTGGCCTCGACCTTCACGAACGGGGCATCCGTGATGCGGGCCATGCGACGCGAGATCTCCGTCTTGCCCACGCCCGTCGGCCCGACGAGGAGCATGTTCTTTGGCACGACCTCCTTCTGCAGGTCGTCATCCTTCAGCTGACGGCGGCGCCAGCGATTGCGGAGGGAGATGGAGACGGCGCGCTTGGCGTCTGCCTGGCCGATAATGTAGCGATCAAGAATGTCTGCGATCTTGCGCGGGGAGAGGTCATCCAGCTTGTTCTCCTGCTCCTTGGTGACCTGCACCACGTCTGGCGATGGCGTGCTGGCTGCTGCCGCCACGCAGAGGAGTCTGCGACTAACACCACGAAACATTATCTAAGAAGGGAGGACGGGGGAAAAAAAGAAATGAAACAGCAACGTATGAATGAAAAACAAACAAACAAACAGAGCAATCGTGCGAATTCAAACTAGTGACCAGGCAAATATGTGAGAGAGAGGGAGGGAGGGAGAGAGAGTAAAAGTTGGTTGGAAGGCTGCATTGGCGAGAGTACATACGTGTGTACGAGTACGGATCGTCCTACTTCATCTGCCCAAGTAACAGCATGATTCTTGTGCAGTATAGAGGAGGAGAAAAGAAAAAAAAGAACTATGCGAACAGATGACCATCGCCAGGGCGAGATTCTGACAGCTGTGCAAAGGCACCCCCAATACTGTCTGGCTGCGGCCTGCTGATATCGGACTCGCAACCTCACACATACACACACACACAACGCGTCAACCAATGTCGTGTGAACGCGCTTGTGTACCTATCATACTCACGGTTTTCTTTTCTTTTTTTTTGATTGTGGATTGTTGGGAGGTGGCAGGAGGGACGTGGGTTGGCTTCCACTGACGGAAACTGGCAAAGATCAGCAGTCCCCAACGCACAGCACAAGCTCACACGCAACGATAATCTACTCAACGGATCACGGGTCGGACGGCAGGTAGGAAAAAAAAAGGTTCAAGTCAACACACGTCCACCTGCCTCCGACTTGCCTTGCTTTTTTGTTGTTATTATGGCTCTCTCTCTTTCTCATTTGACGCTTTATCATGAAAGCGCAAGAAGTGCAACACAAAGAGAAGAGAAGAAAAGGGGAAAAAGAGGAAAACTAATTCCATCAATCGCGAAACCAGAGTAGACAGACTCACAAAGAAAAACGAAGCGGTTTGGTGATGTGATGGCGCAACGGTGCCCAGAGAAAAAAAAAGATGGAGAGGGCGTTTTGATGTTAAGGAGTCAGAAAAAAACAGAACCGACAACAACAACAACCAAAAAAAGAAGGATCACAAACGACCGACGGAAATCATACGCAGAAAAGGAGAGCGAGAGGAATAAGCAAGTGTAGGTGAGGTCGGCCACGCGCGCGATTAAAAGCTGTCGCTTCCCGTGATCATCGGACCGTAGCGGCGCATCACATTGATGGTGAGCAGCACGACAAAGCCACACGCGAGCAGCACTGTCAACAGCGTCGGGGCGATCAGCGCATCGTAACGGATCTTGCGGCGCGCGTACACACGACGCGTGCGTGCCCGGAACACCATGAAGGCGTAGGCCAGCGTCGTCAGCGCCAGCGCCTCCATGATCACACCGAGAACAACGTGGAAGTGTCCCTGCCACACAACCGATTGATTCATGATGTCGTGCGGCAGGAAGAGCGCCTCACCGAAGCGGATCGTTGCGAGGCCGAGCAGACCAAAGGCGGTGGCCAGCTGCACCCACTTCACCATGTATCGCTCAGAGGTGAGCAGCGTCTTGGGATCGTACTTCTGCGGCACACGAATGCGCTTACCCGTCTGCCAAGGAATGCTACCGTAGTAGACCTGTGCGGCGGCGTTGCGCCCCTTGGAAGGGTTGAAGCACAGCGGCTCGACGCCGGTCTCTGTGTACGGGTAGAGGTGGAACGCGGTGAACGCCGCGTGTCGACGCTCGACTGAGTACTGCACGACGGGGCACCCGCTGCCGTGAGACACGACGTCGCCCTCCGCATCGCTGACAGCCTCGCTTGTGGAGCGCTTCACCTTGGCAGGCGTCGCCGCCGCAGCCGACGCCGCCTCCGCGTCTTCCCCTTCGTGGTGGGCGCCGCCTTGCATGTCACGCAGCGCTTGCTGATACACGCGTGCGTAGTCCGACCGGGGCATGAAGCGTGCCTCGGCCGCGCCGATGGTCTGCGTCTGGGCGGCCCACTCGCTGCCGAAGACGATGCGATCCTCTGTGCGCTGCAGGCAGCCCGAGGCGAGACCCACAGTCGGGTCCCAGCGGCTCTGCTCCGGCTTTGTGCTCGCGCGGATATCAATGTCCAGCTGGTGCATCCAGTACGGTACCATGTTGATGAAGGACGTGTGGCCGTAGATGGAGGCGATGCCGTGGGCGTACTTGCTAAACTTGGGGAGGCTCTCCATGTGGCGGCAGCCCATGAGCTCCTCGATCCAGGGGGCAATGCGCTCGTTCTCGGCGCACTGCAGCTTGATCTCTACAACGGCGTACGGGAAGTGCGAGACGGGTGCGTCCGTCCCGGTGAAGCGCCAGTGCAAGTCGAGGCCGAAATCCTCCGCACACATGCGCAGGTCTGTGTCGATACTGACACGCACCGTCTGGTCCGCGCCACGCTGGAACGCGGCTCGGCCACACTGCGTGCGCAGCGCCGGCTTCAGATCGTACGCGTGCACCTTGGCGAGAATCTCCGTCGCCAGCTGCTTGAACTCCTCCTGCGCCTTCTCGCTCGCGTTCTTCTTCTTGAGCTTGTCGAGGGCAGGGACCAGGCTGAGGTCGCCGCGCACAAACGCATCCACGTCCTTCTCCTTCACGGCGAAGCGGCGCTTGTTGCTGCGCTCACCGCTCCACGCCTCGTGGTGCACCTTGATCTCCATGAACACGTTCTCGTCAGGGGAGACCTTGTTCCAGTCCTTCTCGTACGTGTCCGAGTACCAGCGCATGCGGATCAGCGTGCTCCCCTCAAGTCGCTCCAGGCGACGGTGGTAGAAGAGAAACTTGCGGTTGTCGTAGTAGACGGAGCTCACCGGGGAGTACAGGGTGAAGGGGAGCTTGCGTGTCTTGCTCTCCGTGTACGTGTCCTTGAAGGTGCTGAGCGGGAGGTGGGGAATGATGCGCGCAATCACAAACGGCAGGTCCTGCGGGTGCACCCAGTACTTGACAGAGCGCCGATCGAACACCTGGGAGCCAATGGCACCAGACGAGATGCCCTGCTTGCCCTTGCCCGAGATGAGTTCCTCTGCCTGCTTCACGCGGTCATACACTTTGGACAGCAGGCAGAACACCTCGTCCTCGAGCAGCTCGTGGTAGTTGCTCTCCGTGTAGATGTTCTTCCAGCGGTCACCGGTGGGGCCAAGCACGGCGTAGCGGTACATGCGGCCGACGATGTGTTCGATGGTGTCGGTGTTGAGGTTCTTGGTTTCGGTAAAGCGGAGCAGCTCGTACATGATGGCGTCGGCAACGAGGCGCGCCTCGGGTGCACTCAGCTGTTCCATCGTGCCGTCCTCCTTCGGGCGGAACCAGTGCGAGTGTGGGGTGACGGGCTGAGCGGAGTCACCACCGTCGTCCTCGCTGCGCAGTGTTTCTGTGCAGGCCAGCAGCGCCTCGCCGACCTTGACCAATTCCTTCTGCTTCTTCTCGCTCCACGCGTACACCCGCTTCTTCTGCTCAAGCAGAGCGTGGTAGAGCTCGTCGGGCGTGCTAGGGTTGGCGATATCCTCCTTCATGCGGTGCAGGATCTCCTTGGTGGCCTTGTAGTCCACGTACGCGCCTTCATCCTTGAAGTCCGGGTACATGGCCCGACGCCACGCCTTGCTGTACGGCATTGTGAACTAAAATAGTGTAAGGGAGGGGGGAAAAAAGATGGGAAACAGGGAACGCAGAAGAGGGAGTTCACGTGCAGACACAGACACGCCTAGCTCAATGATAACAGTGTGTGTGTGTGTGTATGCTTCGATAGGGAGAAAACAACAAAAAGAAAAGATGGTGAAATGCGGGGGCAAACAAGCCGTGCGTACGCAAATCCACACACGCGGTAAAACAACGACAACAGTCAAACAGCCAAAAAAAAAAAGAGAGAGGCTCGTGACACCTGTGAAGAGTGCAGTGTGAGGAACGTGAGTGAGCAGGGATGAAATCTGTTAGGGGGGGGGGAGGAATGGGGAGCCAACCCTTATCCAGGGGAGCGGGGCAACATCAAACCAGATGCGCGTGAGAGGGCAGCGTGGGCGTGTTGCTGGATACACTCGTTCACATTGCGGGCCTCACAGTTCTGTGATTGAACAGGTGAGTTGGAGAGTACCTCTGCTGCTGTTGCTTCTCCTTCCAGTTCGAGGGGGGGGGGGAGAGGTAGACTAACAACGGCACATTTGCGACCGCATAGCCAAAGGAACAGTTCACGCCAGATGCGCAACTGGCCCGCCCGTCGACGTTTGTTTTGTGGTGGTGCATGCTTGATTGAATGCGTCCTTTCGCGAAGGTGATACAAGAGGTGATACATGGATCTCGAGACACACACAGCTCGCTGGGTGAGAGCTAAACTGCATGAACAGAGGAAAAAAAACCACACAACGAAAGAAAGGGGAGGAAGGGGGAGCTTAAAGAGAGAGAAAAGAAAACAGACAGGACGCATCACAATCTAGATCAGAAAAACAGTCTGACTATATTTGTGGAAAAAGTAGTTCCATGGCGGCCCGCGTCGAGCAGCGTTCACGTCACCTCTCTGTCGACGAAGAACAAGAAAAAGGAGGAAAAGGACCACGATATGGAGAACGTGGGTACATGAAGCAAATACGTGATGAACACAAAAATCACAGCGAGAAAAACGTACGGATATGAAGGAGGCGCGCTGCAGTCCAATGCCGTGTCCCGCAATAATCTTTTTGGTACATGGCAGGAAACACGGGGTGAGAGACGGAAGAGGGTAAGGAACACGTGTGCGTTCACGTAGTCTGTGTCTGTGCCTGTTTAGGCTGGTTCTTGACACACAGGGACTACGCGCACTGCACTGCACGGTGCCCTTCGTCCTAGGCCACTGGCGGCGGGTTGTACTGCACCGGGTAGGTGTAGATGTGCGCGTACGGATCCGTGCCAGCGGGAACCCACGACTTGTACTTGCTGTCCGCCTGGCGCTCCTCGCGTGCGCGCTGCTCCTTCACGTCGTACGGGTCCTCCTGGTACTCGGGGAACTTGGTGATGTCCGTCACCAGTGCACCACCGGGGCGCCAGGGCTGGCTCGCGACCGGCTTCTTCTCCTCCTTCGCCGCGGTCTTCGGCGCGAGGGGCTTGGACAGCGAGTACACCTTGCTGTAGCCGTGGTCGGTCTCGTCAAAGTACTCGGTGTGGCGCACGGCGGCGCGGAACGGCGCACCCATCTGCCGCGCCTTGCCCTCCTTCTGCTTCAGGGTCTCCACGCGCTGGTTGCCCTCGTAGGGGTCCGACACGTACTGCACCTCGCCCGCCCCACCAATCGTGAGGCCAGTGTAGCCGTACGTGCCCTTCTTGGGGCGGCTCACGAGAAAGTTGCGCTTCGGCGCCGAATCCGCCTTGACGCTGTTCTTCAGCGGCGGGAGCTCGGCCTCGTGGCGGACGGGCGCCTTCTCGGAGAAGGTGCCGTAGTAGTCGCCCTTGCCGCTGCTCTTGTGCGCGCGGTTCGTAGGGCGGAACGCGGGCTTCTCCGCCGCACCGCTGCCCGTCGCGGACTTGCTGGAGGCGCGAAACGGGCCGTCGAAGCCGGTCGCCTTGTACGGATCGCCGGTGGAGAGCGACACGTACGGCCCGTTGCCGGTGTCGAGGAGGTGTGGGTGGCGCTTGGCGGGGACGGTGAAGGGCTTGTCGCCCTGCGGCGGCTGCTTCTTCTCGGGACGCTTGTCGTACTCGTCGCCGACTGAGAGGTAGACGGGTGCGCTAAACATGCTGCGTGCCTTCTGTGCTTATGAGGTTAATATGTACAATGAAGCGTGTGCGTATGCGTGTGTGTTCCTGGTCTTTTTCGTTCTTTAGAAACGCGGAAATGTGGGGGGGAGAGAGACGAGAGGAGCAAACAGAAAACTGACGATGCACGGAAAAATAAGTGACATGCAGCACACAGCACAAAGAGAGAGAGAGAGAGAGAGAGAGAGAGAGGAAGAGAACGGTGTGGACAGACAAACAGACGAGTAGAAAGACCACTTGAACAGAGTGAACTAGGATGAGAAATGATGGATTTCATCAAAGAAAACGACACAGAAACCCACTGGGCCTGCTTGGAAGAGTACCGTGCTTGCTTGCTCTCCCGCTGTGAATAGTACGATTTCGGCGTTTCGCCTTTCCGCTTTTTTGTTTTGTTTCGTTTCTGTGACAAGACACGACGGAGCAACCACGACACACATCACGTGACTTACGAAAAGGGCTTCTTCTTCTGATCGTCCTCGCTGCACTTGTCGTCGTTCGCACTGACAACTTTCGCCCACGGCGGTTGCATGGTTGGGAACAAAAACTCCCACTTCAGGTACTGCGGAAAGAGGGGCGGCGAGTCATCCCACCCCCAGCGAGTGCGCAGGTGCTTGTAGAACAGCGTACTCTCTGGGTTGCAGTACGTAAAGTAGAGCATGAACGCCAACACGAGTCCACCACGTGTGTAGGCGTGCCAAACGAATCGCTGCTCTGCCCCCGTGCGCTCACGTGTGGGAGAGAGCCAATACCACAGGCTTGTGCGCCTCTCGGTCTCCGTGCGGCCCTTGAAGTGCGAGCTCATGAGCGGCGCGATATAGGGATGGGGAGGGGGCCAAGGAAAAAAAAAAGAGATCAGCTGCACGTGTATATGTGAGGTCAAGAGGAAGTGAGGGAAACGCTAAGACACAGCAACGCTCTGTGCCTGTGTGGCCAACGGGGGGATGCGCCTGTGAGCAAGAGCGGAGAAAGGGCAGAAGAGTGAATGGGACAGGGAGAGGCAAACAAGTGGAGGCGTTCGCCATGGCAAGGGGGAGGAGCGCGCAGCCATGACCAGTGCAGCAGGAAACAAGGCGATGGTGTCTGTGGGTGTCTGACCATCCCTCCAAGCATGCCGTATCTGCAGTGATGGGCTGCCCAGCCGCAGATCGTGAATCAACCAAGCGGAGACTGAGGATGAGCCACAACGCCTTACGTGGAATCTCTCGCTCTTTTTCACACAACACAGAGAGAGAGGCGAATCATTTTTTTGTCGGGCAATATGCCATTGGCGCTTTAACAGTTCTTATTGAGTCGGTGGCGCAGGTGTGCCAGCAAAACGAAGCACCGTGAAGAAACAAAAATGAGAGTGAATAATACGCAGATGGGCAGAGACGGGTCAAAGAGGGATGGAGGCAGCGGCTCTGCTCCTTCTCCCGCCTGCCCCCTCCATCTCTCGTGCTATTCCTTGCGCTTCTCTTGGTAGCAGACGTGGTTGTAGTTCTGTGCATGCTGTGGCTTGTGGAACTGCGTGCGGCACTGCATGCCATACCAGCAGTTGGAGCGCTTCGTCACGCTCTCGGGCAGATCGTCGCGGGGGATGTCGCGACGGTAGTGGAACAGCAACGCGGCGAAGGCACTCCCCGCACAGCGATCGCACACGGGCGATGTGGCCTGCAGAGGTCCATTGATGCTCGTCAGGTCGGGCTTCCACGTCCCGTCACGCAGTTTCTCCATGCACGTTGCCCACGCCGCAGCCGGCGTGATGTTGTGCGCAGCCAGATACGTCGTGAGGATCGTCTGCTCCGTCACATTGCCACCAAACGTGTTCGGTGGCAGCGCCGTGAACGCGTAGGCCTCCAGCGCCTGGAAGCGTCGGACCGCACCCTGCGCAGGGCAGCCGCCTTCTTGGGCAAAGTAGAGGTTGCAGTACGGTGCACTACACAGCCAGCAGCGCTCAGCCCGGCCACAAAGCGGACGTTCGGGGAACGGACGCGCGCAGGCACGGCACTGCAGGTGTGGCCCGCCAGGTGGGCACTGGAAGCCATCGACGGCGGAGGCGGTGTCGCACTGGGTGCAGCGGACGGCGCCTGGGGCCATGGGGTGGGGCCCGTTGATGTGGAACTGCATGAGGTTGTGCTGCAACCGCTGGACGGCGACGCGCTCGCTGTCATCACTGCCGCTGCCGTCGTCATCACTGCGCCAGTCCTCCCCGTCAAAGTCGTCCTCATCGCTGCCACCGCGCGCGGTCCGGCTGCGCTTCACACCCGCGATCACTTTGCCACCGGGTGGGATGTCGTCGACCGCCTCGAGTGCGCGGACCTCCTCCGCATCGCGACAACGCTGTGGTTCGGCGGCAAGCAGCTGCTCCACGCAGCTCTGGATTTTGTGCGTTGGGCGGACCTCCTCGATGGGACGGCGGCACTCCACACACTCCTTGTGCCCCTGGCGCAGCCACTGCGAGATGCACGAGGCGCAGGCGACGTGCATGCACGGGAGCAGGCTGCACGGCCTCAGATAGATCGCCCGGCAGACAGGGCACGTGAGCTCCTCCACGAGCTTCGACACGCTCGTCTCAGGACGCAGGCGCTGCAGCACGTACTCGACCTGCTCCAAGTCCGCCGCCGTCGTCGATGGGGCAGCGGCGGCCGCCGAAGACGAAACGAGAGGCTTGGAGAGGGCGACCGTGTCCCCGTCGTTGAGGTGCACCTCCTTGTCCTTCGTCATGCGCTGGCCATTGACGTACGTGCCGTTGGTCGACGTGTCCTTGACGAAGACGGCCAGCGAGGCCGGGTCGAGGCGCACTTCGCAGTGCTTCGAGGACAGCTTTGGCGCGTCGTGGATGCGGTACGGCACCGTGAGCTCCTTGCCGCGGCCGAGCACGAGGGTCGTGTCACCCACGTTGATGGGGATGGCTTCGCGCTGAGACTGCACAGGCACCAGCTGCGCCACGACCTGCTGCACGGGCGGTGCGGCGAGGTCGAACATGTCGTTGACATCAGGCGACAGCACGGGAGTCCGTGGCTCCTCCGGTGTCTGTGTGTCGGACATTGGACGCGCAGGCAGGCGATTCACTTGGCTTCTGTTTTTTTTTTTGTGTGTGTTGTTGTTTTTTGGTTGGTTGCCCGCTTCTCCGTTTCCGAAATGTGTGTGCGTGGGGGGGGGGGGCGTGCGGGTGAGTTCGCTGTCTGTCTAGAGCCAAAAAACAATACGGACTTGAAAGGACAACAGGGCGGGATCATGGCAGAGAAAGAGCGGGAGAGGGGGAGATAAATGTGAAAAAACGGTGGACCGTCCAGGTATGAAGAGCACAAAGCAGAGAGCGATGTCAAATACATGACACCATTCACGCCCGCTCCAAGACCATATCCAAAAGAAGAGCACATGGAGAATCTGCCCAGAAGCCCAGTAAGAAGGCCAGTTCGCTGAGGAGCGACACAAAAACCGAACAGAGCCCAGTGCAGAACCACAAAGGCACGAATGGAGAGCAGCAGAAAGACACTGAGAGTGAGAGAAACACGACACAGACCAAGGTAAAGGTCGCCAACGGAAGATGACTTAACTGCGCCGTTTTGTTTTTCGTGGCTTTTTTTTTGATTGTTGTTTTCATTTATTCTCGGCGCGTCGTTCACAGCGTCACGAGGGGTGTTGCGAGATGTCAACATCATAGCGAGAAGGGAGAGAAACGCGACACGCCACCACCACCACTACAACGACAAAGGATAAACAGAAAAAGCTGGTTGTAGGTGGACGCGAAGAGGCGAAGAAACGAGACGAAGAACAGGGGAACGAATCAGTGAGAGGGCGAGAGAGTGAGTGGGGGAAACAATACGCTTACCCCTCCTCCTCCTCACCATCCCCCCCTTGGCTCCTCAATTGGTCTTGTGTTTGCTTTCTTGCCTCTCCAGTGCAGTGAGCATCAGCTTTTCACATCTTTCATTTGCTTTCTTCTGCGATGCTTCACATACGAAACATAGCGGACTCTACAAGAAGGTGTGTGTGTGTGTGGAAGAAAAACGAATCAAAGAAAAAAAGTGGGGGAAAAAGAAATATAAATAAGAAACATCAGAGGGCCGCAGGTGGATAGAGATGAGTCCGTGGACGCAAACAGGGCGCGCGCGTGCAGCGAATCAACAACGACCTCAGCAAACCTACAACAAATGAATGAATGAATGAAGAGAGGGCGAATGACGATGCGAAAAAAAAAGCAACACAAACACAAACCAACGAACAAACAAAAATCACAGATGGAAGAAAAATCACGTGTCACTTTTCGTGTGGCCATGATCATCATCATCATCGTCGTCGTCTCTACAACTCATCGGCGTATTTGTCCTTGGCGGCTGGGGCCGGCACGGAGCGGCTCGCCGCGTGCTGCGCGAGCTGCTGTGCGACGAGACCGTCCGTGTCGCGCAGGAGGAAGCGCTGGTCAAGCGGCGCGTGGGTCTTCTCCTCGGCGGCCTGGAGAATGCTGCCGAAGGGCATCTGCGCGATGGGGCGCCAGGTGGTTGGGATCGCGAACATCTTGTGCACGTGCGGGTCGATGAGCGGGCTGTAGTGCTGGAGGCTCGCGCCGCATCCCGCCTCACTCAGGGCCGTCCAGACGGCGAGCTGCGCGGCCGCGTTGCCCTGCTCACCAACCATGGTGAAGTACGTGTCGTCCGTCTCCGCCTCGTGCGGGTAGGCCGCCTTGAGCTTCTCCACAAGCGCGCTGTCCTCGAAGAAGAGCACGGTGCCAGCGCCCGCCTTGAAGCAGTTGCTGATCTTCTGGTTCGCCTCCACGGCGCGGTCCTTGCCGATCGCCTTGGTGAGGGCGAACATGGTCATGTCCCAGAACTCGTCGTGGTCCTCGTTGAAGGCGATCACGACGCGCGTGCTGGAGGCACCGTGCACGGCCGGAGCCGCACGCACGGCCTGCTTCACCAGCTCGATGACCTGGTCCTGCGTGAGGGTGATGTCCTTGCCGATCGCGTAGATGGAGCGGCGATTGGCCAGAGCCTGCACGAACTGGGCGGCAGATGTGGACATTGTGAAGGCTGTGGAAGGGTACTCTTGCGTGTGTGTGAGTGAGTGTGTGTGAGAGTGTGAGCTGCTAGATAGTGATCATAGTGATGTGTGTGATGGAGAGGGAAGAGGAAGAAGAGGCGGGTGCAAGCACACACGTGGATTAGACAACACGTTAAAGTGGATATCACAAAAAAAAAGGACAGACAGACAGGGAGAGAGGCGCAAATCAATAGAATCACGGCCATGAACAGTGGCGCATACAACAATGCTTCGTGATGCTGACGAAGAGTTCCTTCTCAACTCCAGGAAGAGAGCCCTGCAAGACCAAATGTGAGTGTCGTGCGAGATGATGGACTCCACACTGCTGGGCTGTTTCTTTGTATTCTTCTTGCTACTATCATTATTGTTTTTTGATCCGCGTACAGTGCGTGCTTGTATGCTTGTTTGCCAGTCTGTGTCAAGTTGCGTAGAAACAGTGAAGCCTTTATCACGTGAGACGAAAAGCATCGAATGTTGTTGTTGTTGTTGTTGTTGTTTCTTCTGAGAGACAGTGATTACCGAAACAAGAATATATGTGAGGCGAGGGCACGTCACAGGCGTGTGATGACGCTTATGGAGGTGTGAGAGCAACGAATCAAAAAGGCGGTAGAGACAGGGGGGGGTGATAAATAGAGAGAAAACAATACGATTTTCCACATGTGGCTTAGTGAAATCAGAACGAAACGAAACAAGATGGAGCCACCTGTGAAGCCACATCCTTATAGCTTGCTGGTGCCACGCACAATGAAGCGGCCCTCATCCGGAATGAAAGTCTTTGGGCCAGCGGGCTTCTTGATGGAGCCGAACGGCATCTGCGCAACGAGAGACCACGAGCTGGGCGTGTTGAACGCCTTCTGCATGGCAGTCGCAATGAGGGCATTGTAGTGCTGCAGGCTCGCACCCAAGCCAGCCTCGCTCAGAGCGATCCACACAGCGAGCTGCGCCATGCCGGCGCCGTGCTGCGCAAAGATGGGAAAGTTTGTCGCGTACTCGGGGAGCTTCTTCATCAGATCCTTCGTGACGTCGGTGTCCTCGTAGAAGAGAACGGTGCCGACACTGCCGGCGAATCCATTGTCAATCTTGGCAAAGCTCTTCTTGAGTGCGTCCTCGGGCAGCTTGAGAGCCCTCATGGCGTCCTTGAGCGTGGCCCACACTTTCTGGTTCTCCGCACCGTAGACGATGACAGCACGCACCGTTTGGCTGTTAAAGGACGACGGCGTGCGGCGTACAGCCTCCTCAATGAGCGCGGTCACCTGTGCCTCTGTCAGGCCGTTCGGAAGCGTGTCGCCCAGGTTGTAGATCGACCGGCGGTTCTTCAAGGCACGGAGGAATGCGTCAGACATTGTGAAGTGCGGGGGTGTTTTCGTGGCTTGTTTGTTGTCGAGAGCGCGCGCTGAAGATCAAATGAATGAACGCGAGAGTGAGTGACGGGGCGAGTGTGATAGTGTGAGGGACAGACAGAGGCTTACACACGCAGAGCGCACGCAACACATCTGAAGGGACTTTGGCCGCAGCGCGTTGATCACCAACAGGCCGGTGCTATACGGGAGAGAGAGAGAGACTGACGCTCTCTCTGTGCACGTGTTTCCTCGTGTGTTGATTCACGACGCGTCAGTCCACTTCGTTGCGTCTGTTAACCGTATCATGTTCCTTTGGCTTTCCAGGGTTGTTGTCACAGTATGCAGTATCGACACCTTTCCCCCGCTGAGCATCTGTGCGGCGAGTGGCTACCCACCGCCACAACAGAGAGATGTATGCGCTCACGGTGTGCCACTGTTAAAATAGCGGAGAACGAGTTCAACCAATAAATCAGAGAAAAAACGTGAATAAATGGACTACAAGAGACCGTTGTACCGGAGGATGTTGCAAGAGGAGAACGGGAGAAAAAAAAAGCGATTCGTGACGCGTGTCGGCCGCGCTGCGCTGATTTCTGGGCGACCAGTACAGATGTGGCATGAGTGTGTGGATGTGTCCACAACCACGCCACCTGTACGACTGCATGCACAGTCACCCCCCGAAACTGCATCCAAGTAAAAAAAAAGTGGAAGGTATAGTTAGAATAGGAATATATATGCAACAAAAACACGAATAAGCACAAGACAGCGAGAGAGGGGGAAGGAGAGAAGAAGGCGGGGAGAATGCTGCCTGTCATTTCGCCAACGCATAGGATATGAGAGAATTTGCGCCAGCGGAGACAAGCATGCACACACAAGTCGCTACTATCTCCCTCCATCGCAGTCGCTGTCTTGTCTGTAAGGTTTGTTTTACTCGCCGCGCACGATGAAGCGCTTGGAGTCTTCGATGAACGTCTTCGCATCGGCGGGCTTCTCAATGGAGCCGAAGGGCATCTGCGCGATCAGCTTCCATTCCGCGGGGATATCAAACGCGGTGCGGAGCTGAGGCTCAATGAGCTCGTTGTAGTGCTGCAGGCTGCCACCGATAGACTCCTGCGCCAGAGCCGTCCACACGGCGAACTGAGCGATGGCCGACGAGTGCTGCGAGAAAGTCGGGAAGTTAGCCGCGTAGAGAGGGAACTGTTCCTGCTGGGCCTTGACGGAGACGCCGTCCTCGTAGAAGAGAACTGTGCCGGCACCGCTGGCGAAGCACCCGTCGATCTTGGCGTTGCTCGCCTTGAGCTGCTCCTCGGGGAGCTTGAGGGCGGCCATGGCGTCCTTGACAGCCGTCCACACCTTCTGGCTCTCCGCACCGTACAGGATGACAACGCGGGAGCTCTGAACGTTGAAGGAGGAGGGCAGAATGCGCACGGCGTCCTGGATGAGCTTGGTCACCTCGGGCTTGGCCTTGGGCAGCTTGTTGCCAAGGTTGTAGATGGAGCGGCGGGCAGCGTAGGCCTGGAGGAGCTGAGCGGACATGGCTTTGCGGTGGAAAGGGTCGGGGTGTGGGGGGATGGCTGTGGTGGAGCTGTTAGTTGTTAGGGTGGCGGGCTTTGACTGGAGTGTTCGAGTGCGAATGGGACAAGCAAGAAAGGCAGAGGGGAGCGAGAGTGAGAGGCCAGATAGTACGAAGATAGAGTAGCACAGCAAAGCGATCAGAGAGAGGGAGAGAGGATGGGGAAGCCACTCGGGCTTCGCAGTCCCTGCCTTGAAGCGAAGGCACATCGGTTTCTGCGTTAACATGCGAAGTGGAGGTATATGCCAAGTGAAGCTCAGCGCACACACAGGCAGCATAGGCGTACATCCCATGGTGTCACATTCTCTTCTTGTCGTTCTCTAGTCACCGCAGGGTGACTCAAGTAGGGATTTAAACGATTGGGCGGCCAGTGTGAAGAGCCGAATAACAGAGAAACGAAAAAACAAACTGGGGAAGGGGCGGTGGTAGGGATACCACGCTTGCGCCGCACCAAAGAAAGCACGGCGCGGAGAGAGCGTGTTGGCACGACATGAACGCTGAGCACAATGACACAGCCGCCACCATCCTCTCCACGACGTGTGCTCGTGCGTAAGCAAAGGGAACGGGAGAAACCCAACAACACCGCGATCACCACAAAAACAACAACTTCTTGTCAAAAGCACACGACACGCGTGCGGCCACTCATCGTGACTGCCGTCGTGGGTTCGCCTTGACGACGCGCGCGTGTGCAATCTCACTCACTGACGGCGGTGCCGCGGCAGGCTCGTCTCTGGCCATGAGCGGTGCACTTCCGTTGAGGCTCCCGTTGCGGTTTCGCGAGATGGTGATGGAGGATGGTGCCTCAGCGTCCGCTGAGTCGCGCTGACTCTGCAGGCGGCGGACCTGTCGCGTGTAGAACTGACGCGTCTCCATCAAGCTCTCAATGCGATTGGTGAACTCTTCACACTGCTGTGTGGACTCGGCAACAATGCGCTGGAAAGGGTTCAGGTCCGCCACCTTCTGCCGCAACAAGTCTCGCTGCTCGGCCAGCTCTGCGTTGCCTGGGCTGGAGGCGAGGTGCTGTTCCACTTGCGCCAGCTGCTGCTTCAGTTGCTCAATCGGCTTCTCCCAGCCCATGGCCTCTGTGCGGGTCTCCTCAATGGTGGCTCTGTACGCCAGCAGTTCTGCCAGCTCCCGCTCCAGCTGTTCCAGCCGTGTGACGGCCGCGTTGATGTCGTTCTGAATGCCACTCGCACGCCGCGTGATTTGCGTCGGCTGTGGCGTCAGCGATGCCTTGCGAACCCTGGGGCGCAACACGGCCGGAGTGGTGGCGGCAGCGGCAGTGGCAGCGGGGGCTGGCGCTGCAGCCCTCCCTCGCTGCGGCGGTGGCTGCTGCTGCTGCTGTTGCTGTTGCTTCTGCGGTGTAGGCGGAGACACCACGGTGGTGCTGCTGCCGGGACGTGTGACGATGTGCAGCGCCGCGCCAGCGCTTCGAGCGCGTATCGCCGCCGTGGCCGCGGACGCCTTGTTGCGCACGCGCAGTAGTTCGTCGTCGCGGTGCTGCAGCTGATTCTCGAGCTTGCTGCGCTGTTCCTCAGCGTCTTGAAGCTGGCGCTGGAGCTGCTGGACCTCGCTGTTGTGCGCCAGGTTGATCTCGCTCGTGCGGCGTTGCTGCTGGCGTGCGTTGGTGCGCTGTCGCTGCACCTGTGCGCGCAGCTCCTCGACCTTCTCCTGCATGCTCTTCATGCGGTCAATATCGGCCTGGCGCGCCTTGGCCTCCTGCTCCGCTTGGGACGCACGACGTGCGTAGTCGGCCGCCTTGAGCTCCGCCCCCTGCAGCCGCACGCGGTACTCCTCGCGCAGCCGGCGCAGCTGCTCCTCTTTCTGCTGGCGTGCGAGCTCGGACTGCTCCAGCCGCGCCTCGGCAAGCCGCAGTTCCCGCGTGATGGCCTCGCGCTCGCTCATCGCCCGCTCCTTGCCGCGCGTGTAGCTCGTCACGCGCAGCGACGCCTCCACCTTCTGCTGCTCGAGCCGCACAAGCGTGCGACGGCTGCGCTCCGCCTCGTCGGTTTCCTCCGTGTGTGCTCCCGTAGAACCGCCCACGGAAGCCGATCTGACGCGGACCGGCCGCGTGCCGGAGGTGGCTCGCGACGGCTGTGGCTCACCGTTCGGGCGCAGCGGTGTGCCGTCGTTGTGAGCGTCGTTCGAGATGGAGACGTCCAGTTCCGCGAGCTGCTCCTCCAGCACCTTGCGCTTCTCGACTTCGACCATTGTGGTGTACTCGGCGGTGAAGAGGTCCTCCTTGAGGCGCCGGGTCAGGTTGCGCTCGGCGGCCAGCTCGCCACGTACCGCCTCGAGCTCCACACGCAGTGCCGCCACCTCGATACTCACCGCAGCTTCGGTCACCTCTGGTCTTGGGGTCACTACGGCCAGCGCGGAGGACGTCGTCGACGACGTTTGCTGCTGCGGCTGTGGTAGTGGTGGTGGTGATGCAGCAGTGGCCAATGCCGCGGCGAGCTGGGCTTTGAGCAGAGCAATGTCCTGGTGCAGCATCGCCACCGTGCGTGCTGCCTCGTCCGCTGAAAAGCTTGTCGAGACGACAAACTGAGGCTGTGTTTTGATGGACTTGACGCGGTCCGCGTACTTGAGCGTGTTGAGGGACTCCTCAAAGGAGGAGCTGACAGGCGAGACGCACGCGACCATGGCGGTGCGTGAGTTGCCACCAAACATGGGCTGCAGTACCCGCGTGAGCTTCGAGGAGCGGTATGGGATGTGAGGGCGTCGCTCACACAGCGCGACAATGACGTTACCGAGTGCCAGCAGCCCACTGTTGATGCTGATACCCTCGCGCAGGCGGCCCTCGACGTTGATGCCAGCCAGTGATGTCGCTGGTGTTGGCGAGCCGTGTTCACTGGCCCCCGCTGAGGAGCTGCTGCCTGGGATGCCATTGCCGGGCACACCGTTGCTACCAGCGCCGAGGCCCAGCGATTTCTTGAACCGCTCGCTACCCGCCAGATCGACGAAGGAGCACTTGGAGATGATGCCCTTGTGGCTCAAAATGAGCGTCACGATGCAGTGTGAGCGCGAGCTGTACGCGTTCATCAGCGTTGACGCCGTCTTGCGCTTGCTCGTGGCGTAGTCGATCAGGTTCAGCAGCTCTTCCTCGGTCGCCACGCTACGTTCGCTCAGGTTGGCGACGTAGACACCACCCTTCGGCCCCTCGCGCAGCTGCAGAGCGTGTGGTGAGGCTGTGCCGGGCGAGGAGCCGGTGCTTTCGTTCAGCGAGTTCGGCGACGTCGCGACGGGGGTCACCTTGCCAGGCGGCACGAACAGATCCACGAGCGCCTCGTTGTAGATTTCCAGTGCCGTCACGGACAGCAGTGGCGGCATCTCGGTGTTGGCCTCTTCCGCCAGGCGACAGAAGACTTCCTGCACGACGTCAGATGTCAGCGCGGACATTGTGAACGTCTTGCCCGCGCCGGTCTGGCCGTAGGCGATCATGGACGCGTTGTAGCCGCTGAGGAAGTTATCGGCGAGGGGCTGACCGAGCGCCACGTACGTGTCATCGGACGTCGACTGCTGGTCAAAGACGTGGTCAAATGCAAAGTAGCGTTCCTCTCCCACGCGCAGCTGATTGCCCGAGACGTAGATGCAGCTGGAGAGCGATTCGTGCGGCAGAATGGGCCGCACGCGCACGGCAACCTTGATGCTCTCCGTCATCGCCAGTAGGAAAACAAAGAAAATAGAATGCAAGATGGAACAGATCAGTCACGATGCGTGTATGCAGTGTGTGAGAACGATGTGGAAACGAGTGAGTGTATATACGTCGAAAACAAAAAAAAGTCAAGTACAAAACGAAGATCACTGTGTCCGTGTGTGTGTGTGTGTCGGTCTGCAAAGAGAGAAAAAAAGGAATCACTGACACCGGTATCAAGTCAGAACAGTGGACCAGTTCACACGTCGAAAGACAATAGCGTGTGAGGTCTGCAAGAGAGAGAGAAAAAATTCAAAAAAGGGGGAAATAAATGTACAAGGTGACGGGTTCAAAAAAGTGGGGAGCAGCACACTCGTGTTGTCGGAGAGAAGGAGCAGAGACAACACAAACTAGCACGTGGCTTCGACTGTCTCACTCTTTTTGTCTCTCTCGTTCGACGGCAAGTCAGTGAGTGCTAAAAGTAGTGACGTTAAAAGGACAAAGACGAAAGGGAGTGGGAAGGTGGGATGGACATGTGTGGTAGTGCAACATATCGGCCCGTGAGGGGGGGGGGGATGAGGTGGGGCGAGGACGTCACCTCCCTCCCCTTTGGCAACTGTTGTGAACAGCACACACACACACACACTGGCTCTCCTTGGAGCGCGTAGCAGTGTTTTTTCTTGTTTCGCATTGCGGTGATTCGTGTCGTGTGCGGGAAGCGCAATCGTGCGATTCTGTTTTTTTTTCGTCGCAAAGCGTCGCAACAACATTTAGTTTCATGTGATTGATGCTTTTGGAATTCACTTGATGACAGGAAAGATACAGGCAGAGTTTACATGCATGTCGCAGGCTAGTACTCCTCCAGTGTGGCGCGCTGGCGGGAGAGCATAGCCGCAACAGGGCTGCCCTCCACAAGCACGGACGGTCGTACCATCTTGGGTGGCGCCGGCACGGGTCGAAACGGTAGATCTGCATACGTCTGCACATGTGCATCATATCCCCTCTGCGAGTCTGAGCGACGGTGCACCGGGAAGCTCTCATTCGAAGACGCCACCTCCAGGCCGTCTTCCTCATCCTCATCCTCACGACCCACAGCGTACGCGTTGGCTTCTTGGGCAGCGGTGACCTCACGCACTCGTGGAGACGTACTGCGTCTGACAGCACGGCGAGCGAGTGAGGTGCGCCGCGCCTCGTGGGAGGCCGTGCTCTGAGGATCTGTGCCAGCGATGGACGACGCGGACGGCCTTGCATCGCAGCTGCTAGAGCGGCTGTGGGATGCTGACGACGACGAGCGTGGCGGTGGTGGTGGCCGAGACTGTCCGTTGCGTGGCTCCAGCCACTGTGCGACCTCGGCACGTCGGCGACGCGCCTCCTCCTGGCGCTCCAGGAAGGCGGCCACACCAGGTGCCTGGCGTCGACGCGACCGCTCGCTCGGCAGCGGGAACACCGGGTCCACGTGCGGGTGGAAGGCGCACTCGGCCGCCTCCTGCTCGTCCTTCTCCGCGCGCGCCTCCTCAAGCTTGTGCTCGCGTTGCTGCGCCCACAGCTCCGTGCGGTCCGCGAGTCCGAGGCCGGGCCCGCCGATCTGCCGCCGCGGCGGACGCCCAGCCTTTGGGGCGAAGGTGCACTCCTCGCGTGCCTCGCGCTCCTGCAGCTGACGGCTGCGCTGCACGGCCTCCTCGCGGCGCTTCTCCGCGCGGCGCCAGAGCATCTCGCGCGCCTCGTCCGGGTTGCGCGCGTGGCCCTTGGCGCACAGCATCTCCACCTGCCGCGCCCATAGCGCCTCCGACTTGGGATTGACGTGGGGGTGGTGCGTGCAGGCAGCGGCGTCCTCGACATCGCGCGGCGTCACGACGGGCTTGGCGAACCGGCGCGTCTCGGGCTGGTGGTGGAGCCCGGTGCGATGCAGACGCGATGCGGGGCTCAGGCCGGCGCCGGCACTGTTCTTCCTGCGCTCCAGGATGCGCTGGCTGCCTGCAGAGAGGGTTGGCCGCCACGTCGGCACCTCTACCGTGTCCTTGCGGTACTTGGAGGGCTTCGTGACGTTGGCGTAGAGTCGCCCGTGGACGTCCTCGTCGACGCCGTGCATCGTCGCGTCGTCGTAGTAGAGCTGCGAAAGCTCTTGAGACGCAGCGGAGATGGCGGGGTGGAACGTGCAGTGTAGAGCGTACTCCTCATCGAACACGCGACGTGCGGCATCGTGTGGGCGATACAGCCGCTCCACAACAGCGCTGGCGTCCACGCCCGCCCCCGCCGCAGAAGACGACTCGCCTCCGCCGTACCGCGCGGCGTACTGCGAGATGGAGGGCTCGAACGGTTTGGTGGGAGCCGTGAGGCCATCGTCCGCGCCGGAGCCGAGCGACGTGTCGAGACTGCGGCGCGTGAGTTGCGCCTGTGCGGCTGCGTACAGTCGCTGCCGGCGCTGCTGCTCACGCCAGAGGAGGAGGTCTTCAATGGGGATGCCGTCCGGTCTCTCTGCGGAGGCCTTCTCCTGTGCGTAGGCGGTGATGGTCGGCGCTCCGGTGACCTCGCGACACGCCTCCGCTTCGCCCTGTGCCACCATCGCCGCGTGCCGCGCCGCGCGCTGCGCCTCCCACTGCGCGTTTGCCTCGATCGTGCCAGGGCGCTTGAGGGACGCGGCGTAGCTCGTGAGCTGGGGCTGGAAGGTGTACTGGGCTACCGCGGCCTCGCGCTCGCGCTCATGGGCGGCCTGCTTCGCTGCCTCACGCGCCAGCTTCTTGGCGTGCAGGTGGTGCAGGCGCTGCTCGATGGGCTCGCTGCGGCGGGCGAGCGACTTCTTCTCCAGCGCGTACGCCCGCTGTGTCAACGCAGGCTTGAATGTGAGTGCCTTCTGCGCCTGCAGCTCCTGCTGTCGGCGCAGCAACTCGATGTGGCCGTCGTACTTGTCGCCCATGCGCTGCAGGTAGTCCACGAGCGCGTCACGGGAGCCCGCCGGGGCCTCCGTTGGTCCTGGGACGAGCGCGGCCTCACTACTACCAGTGTTCATGAGGTCGAATAGCGCTGATGCCAAGTGGTGCTCGACTCTAAAACAAAAACAAAAACAGAGCAAAGAATGGTCTAAACAGAGATGCGAGGAAAGAAAAGGAACAAGTAAATAGTTTTACACTCAAGTCAGATTTCGGTGCACAACGCGATGCGTATGCCACTGTCGCGTTCAAAGAGTCCGTGCTGAGGGTTGCCTGCACCGCCGAAGCTGTGTGTGTGTGTGTGTGGGTCAGCGAGCAACAACACGGTGGGGGAGGATAGTGAAACACGGTGAGATGGAAGAAGAAGAGGAGGCATGTGCGTGCGTGTGGTGATGTGAGGAGATCAGGCAAAGCCATCAGGGGGCAGCGGCAGTGAACACTGATGTCAGAAAAGCTGAAAGCGCATTGCGACGCATCGATCTGGCAGACGCGCCGTCTCTGTCTTCCTCTTCCCGCAAGAGCGTGTGCGAATGCAGAGGTGTGGGCTAGAGAGAGAGAGAAAGAGTGAGAGAGTACCATTTACCTCACCGTGACGCGCCACAACACTCACTGCCCAAACTTTGTGAAGATGTGATCGCCGCGCGCACAAACGTGAAAGGTATAGCCTCGCAAAACGGTACTAGTGGAGTGACTCAGGATTGTCTTAGGAACGCGTACGAATACGTGTTTGCGTCCAAGCACGTGGACTGTGAATACAACAGCAAAGCGATACGAATCAGAGCAAAAGTAATATATCAGGGTTAACTGGAACATAGAGAGAGAGAAAGACACACACACACATGTCAAGCAGCGCGTTCTGCTGTGATTTTGCTCTTTCTTTTCTTCTTTGTCCTGCGCGTGCTCATCTCGACCGTTAGCGTTGGGAGCGGATGTCATCCTCCATCTCCTTCTTGAGCTGCTGGCGGCGCAGCTGTGCCTGTTCGAGGGCATCAAAGGTCTGAATGATGGGGATTGCCAGCGTGCGATAGCGGTCCTCGGCGCGCGAGACACCAACACGGCACACACGGTAGATGCCGTACAGAAGCCCACACACCGTCAGAAACAGAAGATACACCAGCATATTGCTGATCGCGGTTTTGCTGCGCAGCTTCATTTGCAGACTGAAGAGCTTCCAGGCGTACACGCGCCGGCTGAATGCGAATCGAACCTTTTTGATGGGGTGGAAGAGACTCAGGCTCTTCGAGGCGGCGTCAACCTCTGTGAGTGCCTTGTGGTAGCGCAGAAGCTGCATGCCGTACTTGACGCTCAGCTCCAAGCCGTTGACAGAAAGGCAGCTCTGCATCATCTCGCCCGGCTCACCAGCCTCGAGTAGTCGACGGTACAGAGTGTGGAGAGTCAGCTTGGTTTCCTCAGGTGTGTGCGACGCCTTGGCGTTTGCCGGGTCTGACGACGCGGCCGCTGCAGCAGCGGGCGATGGCGCCGCTGAAGCCGCTGCCGCCACACCGGTACTGGCTGCCGCGGCGCCACACCGTCTCACACAGCAGCGAAACATGGTGCGTTACTTGCCGAGTAGCTGTCACAAACAAATACTTGAGAGCAAAGTGAGAGAGCGAGAGGAGGGTGGATGGGAAATGCGAAAAGAGCTGGGAGCGAAAACCAAGAGTGCGAGAGAGTCACCTGACTGATGGCGCACGCGCCCTTCATGGGATAGGTAACAGCACGCTGTACTTCCCCCGATGTCCGCATGTTGTCAACGCGTCGCGGCGATTGCCACGAGAATGCCAGTGCACAGTGACGCCCATGATGAAAGAAAAGCAACGGCAACAACACCGATGGAGAGAGTGTGGAAGACACGGAGCCCGGAGAGGACCACATTGCGCCACCGCCAATACACGCAAGTGTGAGCGCGCGCTCTCTTCTCCGGCGACTGTGGCGCGCACGACGTGCGCATATGCGCTTACGTGATCACGTGATTCTTTCAAAAAGTGGTTTTGATGGTAATGACATGTGTGTCATAAACGTGACATCGCTATTTCTTGATCTTGTTGTTCTAGGTGACAAGAGCGAAAAAAAGAAAAACACACGAACAAACAAGCAAAAGTACTCAACTTGTATGGGAGAAAAAAGCCTTCCGCGACAGACCGCATAAAAGGTCTGTTTGTAGGAAGCATTGAAGATGTCCAAACTCCTTTGTTTTCAGCATCAGCCCTTGTTATTGTTGTTGCTGTTCTGTGCGTGGGAGAGGAGTTGGATGCGAAAAGAGTTCGCATTTGCCAGGCGAACATACGAACAAGCAAACAAGGAAGAAGTGCTACCGTAATCACTTCGCTCGTCTAAATAAGGAAATCAAGAATCCATTCAAGGTCAAGGCTCACACCGTGCCGTGCCTGAACGACAAAGAAAAGAGGAAAACAAAACAAAATCTAATGGTCTGCGACAGTCCCTTCTACCACCGTCTCTCAAGCTGCTACCACGCAGTGTTTGGACACTGAAGAGGAAACAAGAGAGAGCAGAAGAGAAGAAAAAAGTAACAAGGCAGCGAGATGGAGAAAAGACCGATGCATCAGCAGAAACTGTTGCAGCGCAATTGAGCAGGGCTCAGAAAGAAAAACAAAAGGAACCCAGATGAGACCGAACCCTCTGTCTGTAACAAAAGAGAGCGACTGGAACGTAATGAGAGAGAGAGAGGAAAGGAAGAGGAGACGACCTGTCTCTGGTATGCACCAGAAGGCAAACGAGTCGTTGTTTGTGTGTTTGTTGTAGTCTACAATGTGCATTGTGCTCGCGTGTGCACCGCGATATATCTTCCTTCCCCCCCATCTCTCTCTCTCTCGACTCTTGGTTCACTTTATCCGTGGCGCGTTTCTGTTCTGAACGGAGCATGTTTTTGCCTTTTCTTTTTTTTTAGTTGTTGGGATCGCGGGAGTACGAGCGGCCGACGATGTTGCTGCGCATGTTGCCCAGGAAGCTGGTCGCCTCCGTCTGCAGCTGGTTCTCGCGCTGCTCGAGGCTGTCACGCTGCTCGCGCAGCCGCAGCTCCTGCTCAATGAGGGTGCGTTCGTGCTGCGCCACGAGCTCGCGCTGCTTCCGGTGGTCGTCGAGCTCCTCCTCCTTCGCCTTGGCGGCCTTCTCGCGGTCGTCGAGCTCCTGGCGCGCGCGGTCAAGGTCGCGCGCCTTCTGGGCGACCTTCTCCTTGGCCTCCTTCACCGCCTTCTCGTTGGCATCGCGGCGACGGCCCGCCTCGTCGGCATCGCGGCCCGCGTCCTTGCCGAGGTTGTCGAGCTCCTTGAGACCCTGCTCGGCCTGGGCGACGGCGCGCTCCGCCGCGCGCACGGCGTCCTCGGCGCGTGGGATCTCCTTCGCGATCGCGTCGGCCTCGAGCGCGGCATCGTTCTCCTGGTTCTTGGCGTCGTCGGCCTCGTGGGCGGCCTGCTCGGCGGCCTCGTGGGCCCTGTCAGCCGCGCGCATCGCCTCCTCGAGCGCCTTCTGGAGCTGGCGCACCTTCTCGTCCGCCTGCGTGGCGTCCGTCGCGAGGGCCCCGGCGCGGCGATCGAGCTTGTCCGCCTCGCGTGCGATGTCCTGCAGCCCCTTGCGCGCGTCCTTCTCGCGGTCCTTCACGTCGCCCAGCTCCTTCTCGCGGTCCTTCTTGCCCTTGACGGCGCGGTCCTTCTCCTTGCGGGCGTCGTCCATGTCGCGCGCGAGGTCCTTCATGCGCTCCATGCGGTCCTGCAGCTCCTCCTCGGCCGCACGCACCTGCTCCTGCGCAGCGGCGACGTCAGCCTCACCGGCGTCGAGTCCGCGCTCGGCCTGGTCCAGGGCCGCCTCCGACTTGGCCACGGCCTCGCGCTCGGCCTGGATGTCCTTCTTCAGCTGGTCCTCCTCCCAGAAGGCCTTGGAGCGGAAGAAGAGACAGTCGGTCATGATCGGGTACAAGCGGGCGAAGCGCTCGAACTCGGAATAGGAGATGCGACCATCGCGGTTGATGTCGGCGCGCGAGAAGAGGTCCTCGACCGTGGCCGAGGAGAAGTCCAGACCCATGGAGCGGAAGCCCTGCTTGAGGTCTGCGACGGTGAGCATGCGCGTGCCGTTGCTGTCGAACTCGGAAAAGACGACGCGCACCTTCTCCTCCTGCGAGGCGTCGACACTGACCTTGGGCACGAGTGCGGTGGAGGTCTGCGGACGGCGGCCAGAGGAGCCGGTGTCGCCGCCGGCCCCGCGGCTCGCGGAGGCGCCCGTGTACGGCGCGAGGGCACCGGTCGTCGCCGTCGGGGCCGCTGCGCGGGAGCCGGAGGAGATGCTGTTGGTGCGGCGCGGCGTGCTGGAGCCCGGCGAGGCCGTCGTCGGCTGCGGGGGCTTCGTGGCCGGCGGGATGGCCTTCTGCGTCTCCTTGTGCCACGGGTTCTCCGGCTGGAAGGCGTAGAGCTGCGCGTAGTCGGTGAGCTGGCTCTCGCTCGTCAGATCCACCCACTTGTTCTTGTCCTCATCGTAGACCTTGATCTTGGCAATGTGGAACGTGTGCGGGGGGATGTTCTCCGGGCGCGTGTTGCTGATCTCCGTCGAAAAGGCGGTCTCGCACGTCTTGCTGATCTCGGACACCGTGGGACGACTGGGGAAGCTAAACTCAAAGTTCACCTTGTTCCCGAAGATGTCGGCGGCCACCTGCACAATGAACATGATTGATTCTGTGCGTGAGGAGAGGAAGGTAGTGGCACAACGAAGGAAAAGAAGAAGAAAATGAAACCAATAGAGTTACCAAAGGTTTCGGAAAGCTGTTGAGGCGGGGGATTTCTAGATAAATAAAAAAAAACAGAAAGCGAAAAACGCGATACGCTGAAGTACTTGAATGAGGCTGGAAAAGAAGAAAAAATAATAGGAAATATAGGGCAGGACATACCAAGAGAGAGGAGAGAAGGAGCGAGACGTTATTGGAGGGTGGGGATGATATGTGTGATTGCAGACCAGGAAATAAACAGGAGAAAGACACACGACGGGCTTTCGATGAGCGTGACTGCGCCGTCGCAGCGTGCGTGTGTGTGCTTGTGATCGTCACTTGGAGGGGGCACTGCGTGGGAGATTGCCGGGTCTCGGCGCACTGTTGGTGTCGCAAGCACTCGTGTAAAATGGGAAACGACGGTGGTAAAGGCTCTTTCTTTCTTTCTTTCTTTTCTGGACATGAGGAGAGAACATACCAAACAGGGTGCAGAGAGAGAGTGCGTGACGTGAAAACAACAAGAAGAGGGAGAGAGGGAGAAAAGACACGTTAAACAGAAATGTGGCTGTGACAAGTCGAGCGAAGAGGGAATTTACTACTCATTTGTCTGACACTGCCGCTAGTTTTTTTTTTGCGTGTGCGTACATCAGAAGACACTTCTCGAAAGCCGCGACTTCTGTTCGCCTTTTCCTTTGCGTTCGCGTTTCTTCTTTGCGCTGCTTGACAGTATACGCTCCCGTCCACGATAGCGTGTGCCAAACAAAAATAAAACTGCTTTTGGTGGTGAATCAGACGCGCTGACGATGCCGCTTTGTGCTAGTAGCCAGGTGAGGCACACAGGAGCCAGCTTAAATTCCGAAACAACACGAGAGGAGGAAAAGCAAAAGCAAAAACACAAGTGGGAGAGAGAGGGAGGAAAAAAGGAGCACACAATAGGGAAAAGCAAACCATAGTGAACAATAAAAAACCGTCACGAAACACGAAGAAGGTAGAAGAAAGATGGGGAATAAAACAAAAATGACTCTTTCTGAGTTGCGTCACGCGTACGAGAAATCAAAACCGAAAGGTGAAAAGAAAAGAGTGTTTTCAGCGAACGGGGCTGAGCCACAGCAAACTAGTCACAGCTTGGAAGCGTAAACTAGTGGGTCTGCTTTGCTTTTTTGAGGCAGAAAAAAGAAAGGGCTCGTACGGAAGAGTGGAAAGGTCATACGTTTTTTTGTTTTGTTTTGTTTTGCTTTTGCGAGGTTGTTTTACAACATGCCGTTATCATTGAAAAAAAAAAACAATCACGCGAGTGTTGATGCAGAAGCCGCACTGAAGGTGCGACGTCATCGTCAACATCACACGAATCGAAATGGGGAATGAAACAAAAAGGGAGGGAAGGAAGAAGGCACTTATCGCGGTCATTGTGTGAGGTGTGTGTGTGTGTGTGTGTGTGTGTGGAAGGGAGGAAGGCTTGAATAGCGAGAGTGATAGGAAAACGGAGAATACAACCAAAAAAAAGGAGAAGAGAAACAACAACACTGACCTAGAGGGGGGAAAAGAACAATGTGTGTGACGGGAAATGTCAGTATCTGTTGGAGCGCGTCGATTCCTTCCCTACTGCGTGGCAGTGAGGAGAAGCGATAACGTTGACCAACAATAAGTAGGGGGAGGGGGGCTACGACGTAGTATAGGAGGAACAGAACGTCAACGCAATAAGAAGTATGGAGTGCGAACATAAGAACAAAACGGAGTTTCACGGGTCCCCCTTCGCTGACGGACGTGTCGCAGCTTGAGGGATGTGAAGCATTGGCACAGGCACCTCTGAAGCCAAAAAAAAACACAAAGACAGGAAAGGAACAGGAAGGGAAAACGAAACAAGAACCAAACAGAAAACAAAGGGGATGAAGGAAGCTCATGCGCTGAATAAAAAAAAACAAAGTAAAATTCAGAGAGGAGAAGAGATCATCAAGACAGCTCCTGTTGCTTCTCGTAAGCAAGCACGCAGACGGGGAGATGATGATGATGGTGGGCCACATCAAATACGGCAGTGCCACTGCACGTGGCGACCACCTCCGCCTCCTCTCGAAAATCACGGGAGAAAAGAGAGTGTTGAGTGAGGAGAAGGACAGAAAAAAAATGAGAAAGCTCAAATCAGATGGAAAGCAATGATCACAGGATCGCACGGAGTGTGAGGAAAGGCAATTAAGACTCCACACGTGCAAGTAGCACGAGCAGAGTATGGCGATGAAAGATGAAAAACAAGAAGGAAAAGCAACCATTGATTGAAGAGCGAACTGGAGGGAAGCGAAACAAGAACACGAAAAAAAAGAAATGGAGACCTTTGAAGCATTGCTGACAAGTCCGCAGAGAGGGAGGGCGCCAGGGGCCTGAGTTTCGCCTTCATGCTTGCAGCTGCGTCACACTGGAGCCGTGAAGGTACACGCTCTTCGCAGCGCGCGAATGAATCGGACAGAGGCGTTGTGCATACCTCACACTGCGTGTCTAAGACGAGAAGAACAAAGAGAAAAAAAAGAAAAAAAAGAGGAAACTTAAAATAAGGAAAATGGAGGCGTAGAGTCTTTCCGTTCACATTATTGAAGCAATCTTGCCTTGGAAAAAGCGAGAAAACCAAAGGAGTGTGAAAAAGAAATCGATAAAGAGAGAGAGAGACAGAGAGAGAGAGAGGGCACCAACGCTCACGCGTGGACCCGTACTGTTCTCCATCGTCACGTAACCGGAGTGCCAGTACGTTGCACAGCTTGAGTGAGTGCTTTCGGGGGTGTAGATGGTCGCTCGTGTCGCCACCTTGCCCTTGAGCGTGTTAAACATCACTACTTTTTTTAATTACCTGGGCTTGCAGGACTTGTGAACGTGTCTCTCTTCTTTCTGTTTCTTTTTTTTTTGCTCGTGCCGCGCAGCACACGCTCATGTGACCCTTGACCTCTCAGCCGTGCTCAACCTATTTCCTTTCTCTACGACACGCTTTTTGCGTGGTGCCCTTCAATCCGCGACACACCACGGCCAAACGGTGACAGGAAAGAAGAAGAAGAGGGCGAAAGTGGCGAGAGAGAGAGATGTCACCAACATGAGACGGATGAACGGTGCGAAAGCCGAGAGCATCAGTTGGCCTCAGCTGCGGCAGCAGGCACATGCACCCACATGTGCGAGCACACCACACGTCTTGGATCGATTAGGCCGTGCTCATGGGGGGGAGCACCACGTACACCACCTGCGGCGATGTGGGCTGCTGTGTGGGCATCGAGTTCAGCATCATCGGGTTCCACGCGGAGAAGTAGCCGTTGTTGGCGTTGCTGCTGCTCCAGTTGCTGTTATTCTGCAGAGGCGACATGGGGTACGACCACTGGATCTGGGGGGACTGCGGCTGAGAGTTCGATGACGCGGGGAGGTAGCCTGTGCTGAAGGCGGAGCAGCACTGGGGGCCGGGCACGGGGCACACGGCGCTGACGTGCGACTGCGACTGCGACTGCGACCTGCGGCGGGCCTGTGAGGCGGCGTCCTGCACCGTCGTGCCGGCGCGTGCGTTGGAGCGGTGTGAGGGCTTGCTGGGGGTGAGGAGGGGCGCGCAGGCGGCTGTGTGCGCGCGGCGGACCTGGATCTTGTTGCCGTCGACGACGCGCCCGATCATGGAGGCCTGCGCGACCGCCGCGTCCTCCTCTCGCCGGAAGAGAACGAAGCCGTAGCCCTTGCAGACGTGCGTGCCCTTGCGGCACATGACCTTGGCGGAGACGATGGCGCCGAAGGGGGCGAACAGCTGCCGCAGCTGGGCATCCGTGCACGTTTCGGGCAGCGACGCCACGTACAGGTTGGAGCCCAGCTGTGGGGTGGGCGGGTCCTGCGGGGAGAGCGTCACGCTGTGGTCATGCTCGCTGCTCTGGGAGGCGTTGCTTGGGTTCTGGGGGGACTGCGTGGCACTGAGGCCCACCTCCTCGTACTCGCTCAGGGTGAAGACGTCAAAGTCGAGTCCCAGCAGAGATGACTCGGCCTTGAGGTTGTCGGCGGGAGACTTGGGGGCAGAGAACATCATTTTCGCGGAGCTGAGATGGAGAGATGGAGAGAGGGAGAGAGGCTTTCTCGTTGGTGGGGAGATTTAGTTGTTTCTACGTGCGAATTTTCACGAGAAATCAAGATGAATAGGGATGGGGTGAGCGAAAAGAAAAGAAAGTGGCTTGACTGAGGGGGAGGGTAAAGTGTAAAACGTATAAAAACAGGAGTATATGTGAGCTTGCGAAAAAGGCGAAGGACAAAGATACGGAGAGGGAGAGTGAGAGGCGCGGGGCACAGAGAGGACGGAGTGGGTGGTGGGAGTGGGCGCCGCTGAAGTCGTGACACACATGTGCCACTTTCATTTGCGTACACAAGGCGGAGAGATGCGAGGATAGCGAAGAAAGAATGCCACGCACTTCATCAAGGTCAGTGAACAAGCCCACCTCATAACGCGCCGCATTTGTAAAGGTCTGGAGACAGAGCGGGTGCCTTTACGACGGGGAGAGAGAGAGGAGTTTCCTGATGTGTGCGGTATAGACGCATGCACTGGAAGACACACATTACCTTGCAGCGCATCTTCGTGCATTTCCTCCCCTCCTCATGAGTTTCTCACTTGACATGCTTTTTTTCTTTGTCGTTTACTGTTTTTCTCGGTCGCACGCGAGTCGCTGAGGAGATGACCCAGGGATCAGACGCGTTTCATGCCATCTGGCGCTGCGCGTGACGTGCGGCAAGTCAAAACAAAGAAGGGAGAGAAGAGGGAATATAGATATATATATATTGCGTATGGCCTGCGTGTGATGTGCACACTCTTGTCGTGAATCAATTTCCACGTTTTTTTATGAGTAACACTTTTTCTTGCTTCGTCAGTGCTTGGTGTGTCACCTCATTTTTTTTTTGTCGAATTGCTTTACTGCAGAGCGTCGTCCGTTGCCCCAAAGCTTGATGTATGTCTTGACAGCAAAAACGGAGACGGGGAGAGGGGCACGCGGACGCAGTGTGCTGCAAATAAACGAATATAGGAGAGAAAAAACACGTTCATGTGCGTGTGGGCGACGCGGAAGCAAGGCGTGCTTCTCAACCGTGGAGCGGAAAGGAAAAGAGTGTAAAAGACAGAAAGAAAAGTCTGACGGCGAACAAACACTTCACTGCGATAACCAGGAGAAGCACAAACTCTTGTATGTTGGGGTGAATTGTGAAGGCGTTGTGCTGAGCTCTCCGTATTGTCCTTATTTGTTACGACTCTACACATCGTTCAGTGTGAGTGGTTTCGAGGCGCGTCAAGACGGCGTGACTTCTTGTCACGTATTGTTGAAGTATAACTTCCGTGATAGTGCGATCTTGCTCTTTGCTAAATTGAAGCACAGCTGTGGCTGTATTTTTCCCTTTCCTTTTTCTTTTTAGCAAAAACCCTTCGATGCCTGTGATCGTACGCACGTCACATGCGCTGCAACTGTGGTTGCCGCATACTCGTGTCGCTCCACTAACTCACGGGGGGTTTCTCTCTGCGTGTGACATAGCGGCGCTCATTCACTGCGTAACTGACAAGGCGAGGCCAGAGACCTGGAAGCGGTCAATGAATCCGAGTGTATAATTTCACGTGCCTGTGTGTGGCGGGGCCCATGGCGCCTCGGGTTGGCTCACAGCTTCGAATTGAGAGAAGAAAACGTACGAGCGCACACGCTGGAGCTCCATGGAAGGTGCCCTTGTGCGTGCGATCAACACCTTTTCGTGTTCTGAAGAGCGTGCAGAGACCAGCGCGTGATTGACTGAGTGAGTGAGTGAGTGAACGTGCGTCGGTACAGGCATGGGTGAATACAGTGGAGCAAGAAACATATAAAAAAACAAAACAGAAACAAACCTGAAGAAGAGGGTGTCATGGACAAAACAAAAAAGACAGAAAAGAACAAAAATGGGGAGTTTACCTTGGTTGTTGCTTGTAAATCTGCACACTGCTCGTGCTTCTGGTTTTCACGCTTTCGCATTTGATTCCTTTTGCGTTGGATCCTCATTCGTGTTAAATAATCGGCCTGATTTTTTTGTTGTTGTTTCGATACTTCTCATGGGTGGCGAGCACATAAACAATTTCATTTCCGATGAACGGCGCGGGGTTACCTGTCGGTTCAACTCACTTGAATCATAAGACAATGATGAGCTGTTAAAGGTCGATGGCAAAGTGTAAGCTTTGCGCATGCGATAAATGTCAGGCTTGGAAAAAAGAAACACAGAGGTCCACGTTGGTGAAAGACATGGTACAGAGCACTTGCATTCTATTTCATTTTTGGTTTGCTTTTATTTTTGTTTTTTATTATTTTTGTTGATGTTTTTGTTTAGTTTTTGTTGGATTTGCTGCTCGATTTACTTTTTGTGTTTTTCAACATACAGCAAGGCAGGGACTCCGGAGAAGAGGGGGAAAGCAAGGAACAACACGACAACGTAAAGTGGTCAAAGAAGGTACGAAAAAAAAAATGGTTGGAAAAAAAATGAATGAAAAAAAGCCCAGAGTCGCGTAGGTGTGCTTCAGTCAAGTGGGCCTAGAGGAAGAAGGTGACACTGCTGAAGGAGTACACAAACGGCAACAGAAGAGGGGTGGGGGAAAAACAAAGATGGGGGAAGCGTGCTTGTACCAGATAGAAGGAGGGTGGATAGAAGAGTGTAAAAGAGAGTAACATCTTCACCTCGATCATCAGAGCATCAGTGTGTGTGTGTGTGTGTGTGTGTGTGGAAAAAACAAAAGAAGAAGAAAAAGAAAAGTGCTGTTCAGGAGGGAGAATATGTTGAAGCAAAGAACACGACAATTTCTTTTTTTTTTTTGACGAGGATAGTGGTTGAAAAATTTATGTTGTTTGTTTCTACAGAATGAATTCTGTGTCGAATAAAACCTCGTAACGAGAAGTCGCGAGAAAAACAAATTAAAGGACGATGCGGCGTGAGCCGACGTGCATACGTGTACACGTGTCCGAAGCAATCCAGTTGAGTCTGGGTGAGGTAGTTAGTTATTTGATGGTTGTTGCTACCACTGTGGTCTTAGTACCCACACACAAAAGCCTGACGGCCATCCGGCAGGATCACCACGTACATTGGTTGTGGCTGGCTGGCGCTGGGCATCAGTGAGAGGCTCTCGGGCATCATCATCTGCGGCTGGGGCATGGTGAAGGCGGGATACAGGGAGGGCTGCTGTGCGGCCATCATCGGCATCAGCGTCGTCTGAGGCATGGGGTACAACATGGGCTGCTGCATCACTGGCATCTGTGGCATCTGCGGGGCGAGGGACATCTGCGGCGTGACAGAGGCCGGCGTGGGGGCGGCATCGGATGCGGTCGACTCGTTGCGGTCCTCGGTGTGCGAGGAGAGCGTGTCGGAGGCGCCGCTGGACAGAGCCGTGCTGGCGGACTGGGCCGCGCGGCTGCCTGGGCCGTTGCGCACCGCCTTGGACGCACCGGGGTGGGCGATGCGGACCTGGATGCTCGTGGAGCCGATCGAGGCGCCGTGCAGGTTCACGACGGCCAGCTCAGCGGCGCGTGCGTCCTTGAACATCACGAAGCCGTACCCCTTGGACTGGCGTGTTCCCTTCGAGCGCATGACGCGCGCGGAGGAGATGGCGCCGTACGGGGCGAACAGCTCAGAGAGCTGCTGGTCCGTGAAGTCCAGGGGGAGGGTCGCGACGTAGACGTTGCAGCCGGTGGGAGCAGTGATCTTGGTCATGTTGAGTTGGGTGGTGGGAGATGAGGGGGAGAGTGGAGCTGTGTGGGTTGACTGAAGGATTGGTAACTGGAGTTAATGTGGGGAAAGCTAAAATCAACAGCAACGATACGCATGTGTAACAAAGCAGAAAAACAGGGCGAGACAGTGAGAGAGAGAGGGGGGGGGGGGAAGAGAGGGATGAGAGAAGAGAGAAGAGATGGGTTCACAACACGTACGTAAAAGTCGCAACAAGGTGAGCCACTTGGTACCACTGAAAAGATGACAGTTGAGTGAACCTGACGGCGCACACACGCCAACGGGGGAAAACCAACAGCAAGTAGTGCATGTACACTGCGAGCCACAAACGAAGTAACTGGCTACCTTCGAACGCGAGACGCATTGCACACAGACACACACACCCGCTTACTCACTCGCTTCACTGGGCTTTTTTTTGGATGTACGTGGCAGCTTTTCTTGTTTCGCTTGTTATGCAAGAGACAGATAAGAGGGAGTGACTTGGGTTCTTAGAGCAAATTACAGAAGGCCGCCGCCTGCGCCAAACGCAGCAGACGACGACATGTTTTTTTTTTTTACAAGAGCAAGCATGCGCAAAAAACACAAGTCAGGACCGGGAGAGAAGTGGCCACGTTACCGCTTCAGCGGCGCCACCAGCGCGCAGTCTTGTGGAAAGTGCCACTGCCCACAAATGAAGCAGCGCACTGGGGGGCCGTTCTTGTTGTTGGCGTTGCTGTGAGGGCAGAATCGCGACACGTGGCCCGTCTCGCCGCACAGGAAGCACGACTTGTTGGTCTTGAAGGGCTGGTCCTCAGGAATCGTCACGTTGTTGGCAGCCTTGCCTTCTTCAGGAAGCATGTTCTCCGTCAGCGGTGCGCGTGGTGCTCGGCGGTCGATCATGAGGAGGTTCTTTCCAGCGCCGCTGTCATCCTTGAGAAGCTTCACGATGGCCTTCACCACCATCGCACTCACGGACTCCCAGCTCTGCGACGGGTCGTTGATCTTCTGCGTCAGGGCGGAGTCCAGCTGCGTCTTGAGGTGCATCAGCAGCGTCGCGTCCTCCTCCTTGCACTGGAACGCTGTCACCTCGTCCACGCACAGCTCGTTGTACTTGCTCAAGTACTCAAGCGTGCCGCCACCGAACAGGATGATGTGCAGCGGTAGCACAAACGAGACCTCGCGCAGGAAGGTGCACGAGGTTTTGATCTTGTCGACGTACACGAGCAGCTGCGTCGGCAGCCCACGGGTGCCCTTGCCTGCGACGCTGGACGGGTGCACCAGACAGTCGGAGCCGTCAAACGTGATGAAGTGCGCCGGCGCGTTCTGGTCCTTGTGGCGCTGCTTCTTCACACGCGCAACGTTGGGGTACAGGCCAGCTACGAGGCAGGACAGGATGCACCGGGCGCTGCCCGAGTTGGAGTTGAACACGGTGCCACCCGCCTCGTACACGCGGCTGTCCATCGTGACGTACGGGTCGAAGACGAACTTGTTCGTCGACGTGTTCTTGCGCGACCCGTCGATAAAGCCGGCCTCGTAGAGGTACCGCTCGTACTGCTTCTTGGTGGCTTGGATCTGCGTGAGCGTGGCTGGGGACATGTAGCACTCCGTGCAGAGTTTGCGTGCGGCCGCTGGGCCCTCGTTGTGCAGTGCGCTGAGCCAGCGGTTGTACGCGAACCACGACGCGAGGTGGTCGGACATGTGCTCGCCACCAAAGGCCCGCCTCACTGCCTCCACCTCGGAGCGGAAGTCCATGGATGCAATGAACGGCGACCGCACAGAGAGACACGCCGCCATGGTGATGACGGGATCCAAGCAGTGCAGCAGCGCACCGTGGATGATCATCTTGCCGACGCGCACGTCCAAGGGGAGGTTGGCAAGATGTTGCCCGAGGGAGGTCAGGCGCTTTTCCGCGGTGAGCGCGCCGATCGTGGTGAGGACCTTGACGCTGCTGTTGATGGCACGCTCCTCGGGCGGGCTGAGGGCTTTCTTCAAGTACGCCACCTCGTCACCCAGGTGCAGCGAGTAAATCTGTAGGATGAGGCTCTCGAGGGGGACGCGGTGCATCTCGCACAGCTGATGGTCCTCGAAGGCGTCAAACTGTGCCTCGGTGAAGAGGCGAAAGCAGTAGCCCTCCCGCACACGACCGGCACGACCCTGCCGCTGGCGGCAGTTCGCCTTGGAGACGTTCACGGTGACCAGCTCCGAGAGGCTCTTGCGAGCGTTGTAGCGGTTCTCCTTGGCCTTGCCCGTGTCGATCACAAAGACGGCGTCGTCAATCGTGATGGAGGTTTCCATGATGTTGGTGCCGAGAATGACCTTGCGCTTGCCACGCGGCGGCTTGCGGAACACACCTTGCTGCTCAGACGAGCCGAGCGAGCTGTGCAAGTTGTAGAAGAGGCACGTGCGCGCCAGCGTCGGGTTGTCCTTGAGCTGCTCCATGCACCGTTGGATCTCCGCCATACCGGGCAGAAACACGAGCACCGCACCCTCGACGCGCAGCTCGCTGTCAATGTACGCGACGATGGACTCGACCAGCTCGTAGTTGATCACGTCCAGGTTCATGCGGGAGAGGGTCTCCAGGGTAGCTGGTGAGGCGTTCACCTGCTTCGCCAGGCTGCGTTGCGCCTCGAGCTGCTCGGCGTCCTCCTCCACCTCGTCGAGGTCCAGGTTGAGCACGTTCTTGCGCGTATTGCGGCGACGTGTCTCCTTGTTCGCGCTGGGCTTGGAGAAGGGAGAGCCGTCCTCCAGCACGTAGTGCGTGGTCGGGATGATCTGCTCCAGGTGCATCACATTCACTGGAAAGGTGCGGCCTTTGATGCCAATGACGGGTGCGCCGCCAAAGTAGCGCGCGAACAGGTCCGAGTCCATGGTCGCACTCATGAGAATCACCTTGAGGTCCGTGCGCTTCGTGAGGAGATCGCGCAGTAGGATGAGCAAAAAGTCAGTGTCCACACCGCGCTCGTGGATCTCATCCACCACCAGATGACTTACGCGGCCGAGGAATTTGTCGGTCTGCAGCCGGTGCAGCACGATACCCGTCGTGCAGTACGCAATCTGCGTCCGTTTAGAGACGCAGTTCTCGAGCCGGATCGTGTAGCCGACGGTGCCGCCCACTGCCTCGTCGCGCTCCTCTGCGACGCGAATGGCCACGGACGTTGCGGCCAGTCGACGAGGCTGCGTGCAGACAATGTTGGCGGCACTGCCCATGCCGTCCTCGCACATGAACTCATACAGATACTGTGGGATCTGCGTTGTCTTGCCGCTACCCGTCTCACCACCAATGACCACCACGTTACTGTTGGCCAAGGCTTGCCGCAGCTCGCCACGCATCTGGTACGCCGGGAGCTCCTGTCGCTTTGCGCTGAGCGTGCCCGTCTTGCGCAGCGTCTCCCACGCGCCGCGGAGCTCGCGATCCGCCTGCGCATCGCGTGCGAGGAACTGGCGCCGAACGCGCTCACCCTCGCCGCCACTCCCGTCGACCACCTGCATCTCCACCTTCTCGGGCATGGAAAAATGGATGAAGCGGTCCTGCCCCTCGTCATCGTCGCCTTGGCCGGCCGCGTTGCCGCCCTTGAGCGCGCCAACAAACGCCTTGCGCTGGTCCGCCGCCTCCTGGCGCTTCTGCAGCTCCGCGTCGCGACTCTGACGGGCGGCCGCGATGTCCTCCTGCGGCGCCTCCTGAACGGCGGAGATGGCACCGCCAATGGCAGACGCGAGCGCCATGAGGCAGCCGGTGCCGACGAACCCGTTGATGGCCTCAATCGCCGCGTCCATCACGCCGCGACGGTTGGCCGCCGTCAGATCGCGTGTGGACGCCGGGGCGACGGAGAGGGTGAGGTTCTCCAGCGTGCGTGCGCCGGCCAACAGCGGCTGCAGGTACACCTGTGGTGGCTCGGACGGATAGTAATCTGGGATGCGAATCACGACCAGCACCGGCTTTTCTGTGCTGGTCATGAACGAGAAGTACAACTCCCGATCCTGCGTTTCCGTGTCGGCGAAGTGACGCTTGCCGATGTAGGTGTCGGAGAAGAGCGCCTCGATCGTCTCGAGCTCATCGGCGAGCATGGCGTCACCTTCTTCGGCGGCGGCAGCAGCATCCGCGTCGACGCCATCGTCGTCGTTGCCGCCGCCGTCCGCGCCCGCCTGCTCACGGCGAAACCACGTCATGCAGTTGAAGAGCTCGAAGCAGCTCTGCACCAAGAAGGGCTGCAACGGCCCGTCCTCGGTCATCAGCTCAGTGATGTTGGAGAAGGCCGGCAGCTGCTCATTCTGCATCAGGTCTGTGATAAACTGCGTCACCAAGTCACGCGGAAAGCCAAGCCCCTCGAACAGACGCTGCAGAGTCTCGGATGGGGTGAGGGGCGCGTTGCGATTGAGCGTAATGCGCGTCCCCAAGCTCGAGTCAAAGTGTTTCGCGGGGACTGGCACCGCACCCGCCGTGGCCGCGTGCTGCAGGACGTCAATGATCATGTCGCGGCCAGCATTGGTCATCATGGAGGGGATGGCCTTGGCAGCACTGGCGGCCGCTGGCGCACCACCGCGGCCTCGCCCTCCGCCGCGACCGCGACCGCGCACTTCGCGGGGCTTCCGCTGTCTGTTGGGTCCCATGAAACTGTCGGCGCACGCACTCTCGCCTCGGAATGTACTTTATGTAAGGACTAAGTGATACTGCAGGACAGGAGAGAAAGAGGGTCATGAAAAGAAGAAAGTGGAAATGAAGGTGCTATTGGTGATAGCGATGGTGGCAAACAGAGGTGCACGCACGTGTCCGATGCAGGGGAGGTAGCTGAGAGAACGAGTGAGACTCACGTGACGTCCATCTGCAGTCAGTCCTTTCGACATGCGGCGAGAGAGAAAGAGAGAAAGCCTGACAAACACTGCCATCACGGTTGGCATACAGAGGTCCTATCACGGGCTTCGCGGAGGAGCCGCACGCAATCAGGCACATTTTTCCCCCCTTTGCTTGTGGTTGGCAATTGCCCGATTCTTCTTCTTTTTTTCTGTCCAAGATACAACACAAAACAGAGAGCCGTCGTGTTCACAAGACGGAGATGTGGGGTAGGGTGAGGGGGGCAGCCTTGCAAGAAACACAAATTGACAGTTCTCACACTCCTTTCTGCAATTGATTTTGCATCTAGTTGGTTGTCTGTGTGCTTGTTTTCGAGGACACGTGGTTTTACCGCAGTGGGTAGTGCGTGTATATGAAAGGTGTCTTCCGTATTTGTGTTTGTTGTCTTCTCTGGCTAGCCATTATTTCCTTGCCTGGGGGTCGGAGAAGACGGTAGAAAAACAGCGTTTAATGCGGACACAGACGATCTTTTCCCATTACTCCCAGCTGCGGTTGCACATCTAAAGCGAGGTGCGTCGCGAAGCCGGTCATCAACCAATTTTTTTTGTTGTTAGTTTGTTGACGTTGTTGGTGATCTCGTTGTCGTGTTTACCATCGATTTACGTGTATATATATATGGATGTGTGTCGCGCAGTTAGTTTCCTGTTTTGAAGCAAAGCATGGGCATAGGATTTGAGTTGAATTGACTGGTTTTTTAGTTATTTGGTGCATCACCAAGACAGATAGACAGAGAGATCCGTTAAAAACGGATACACAGGATACGAGAAGGAAACACACAAAAAAAAAGAAGGGAAAAAGGGCACGAATGCGTTGAATTTTTGAATTTGAATTTGACTGTGGAGTTGGAGAAATCACTATAAGTGGTAATCAAGTTGGAAAAACGAAGGAGAGGGAAACTGAATAGTTGTTTACGTGGAAAAAACGATGTGGTTGATGGCGCAGGAAGAAAAAAAAGGAGAGTGATTGCATGGTGAAATGCACCACGTTGAGCTTTTCAGAAAGAGAGAGGGGGAGAGGCAGTTGAGAGGCGGCAACAGTGTTGGGTGTGCACGCTTTCTTTCCTTGCCGTTTTTCTGGTCTCTACTGAGGCACAGCGATGGCTTGGGCTGGGACCGGCACCATGATGTACACTGGCTGGTACGGCATCTGGTACTGCATCGCCATCATTTGCTGGGCCATGATGGGGTACAGCTTCTTCGCAGACGCCTCTGGGCGAGCGAAGCGGACCTGAATGCGCGTGGATTCCACGCTGAAGCCTTGCAGGCCAATGACCGCGTTGCAGGCATCCTCCTCACGCTCAAACAAGACAAACCCGTAGCCCTTGCACGCGCCAGTGTCCTTGTCACGCTTGAGGGTGCACGCAACAATCTGCCCAAAAGGCGAGAACAGAGCGCGCAACGCATCTTCCGTGAAGGAGAGAGGCAGGCTGGCAACGTAGATGTTGCGGCAGTAGGGGGATGCGAAGGACATGGCTTGCGAGGGAAGAGAGTGTGGGGAGGGAGCTGGGGGAGTAGGCTTTGAGGTGGATTAAGAGCGCAGGTGAGACTGATGGATGAAACGATAACATACAGAGAGAGAGAAAGAGCGAAGGCGTGTGGTGGGGGTGATTGCGGAGTTCAAGGAGGATACAAAAGGCGATGAAGAGGGAGAGAAGATAGCCGCGAAAGCTAGCGCGGATTCACCAAAGGGGAGGAGCCACCATACGGCATCGTGCAAGCATCACATACTGCCTTGAACGATGATCAAGGGAAATAGTCGTGGACTACGGACTCAAGGCAAGAGGCGCACGGGATACCTGGAGAATTAAAGAATGAATATGGCACTAACAAGCGAGCAAGGAAAGACAAACAACAACGTGGCAACGATAAAAAAAAAGAGGGAGGGAGAGAAAAGGGGCGGGGAGAAGCAAACGGCTTCATTTACTCTGGTACGCTGAAGCTCCTTGGCTTCTCCTCCACAACAAAGGGAAGGCGGAATAAGCTCACATGACGGCGGGTGACCCCACGTGGGAGTGATAGATAGAGAGAAAGAGTGAGAGAGAATGCCGGGGATACATGGCAGCGGGTGTGGAGCCAGGTGTACCCGGACCAGTATATATTCATGCAGGGTACGTGATGCTGAGTTGAATCACTTATTTTTGTCAGCCATAAGCCTCGTACGCGCATGGCTGACGTTTATCGACCAACAAAGGAGAGAGACAGAGAAATGGAGAGCACCGTACGCGTGGCGACTTCAGCTTTGCGTCTCTCTCACTCGTCTGCACACGCGAGCATAGACACACGTACTGGTGACGACAAGAACGCAATCCACCTAGCGCGAGGTCTTGCGAGAACGCTTGGCAGGAGGCTTGACGACATCTTCAATGTCCACTGAAGCTGAGCGTGAGCGCCCCCGTTTGCCTTCCTTGAACGCGTTGGGGCATAGGCCGTTCAGTTCACAATCCACGCACTTGGGGTTCAGCGGCGCGCACACGGTCTGCCCGAGGCCGACGAGGAGGTGGTTGATCTCGCGCCAGTACTCCTTTGGTAGCCACGACTCCAACGCCTTCCGTGTGTCCTCGGGTGTCTTCACCGTCGATGGGACCCACCGGAAACGTTGACTGATGCGGTGCACGTGCGTGTCGACGCCAATCCCGAGCACCCTGTTGTCGGCCTCTTGGACGAAGAGGTGCGCCATCTTGGGGCCCACGCCAGGCAACGCAATCAGGTCGTCGTAATCGCGCGGCACCTTCCCGCCGTAGTCCTTCAGGATGATGTCCGCGGTCTCTTTGATGTGCTTTGCCTTTGTGTTGTGGAATCCCACCTTGGCAATTTGCTCGTTCAACTGATTTACAGACATCTTCGACACCGAGGTCGGCGTGAGGCCCGCGCCAAGAAGGGTTTGCATGGTGGCGGCCGTAACCTGGTCTTTGGTCTGTGCACTGAGCATCAGCGCCACCAACGTGTGAAACCGCTGCGTCTCCTTCGGCGCCGCCTTGTCGTGGAGCTGGTGGCACCCAATGGTATCGACAGGCGCCTGTAGATGCGCGCGGTACTCCTCCAGTGCATGGTACAACTTGCGCCAGTCACTCGGCGGCGAAAACGGCTTGGCTTTTGGCGGCATCAACGAACTCTACGTGTCCAGCTAGAGGAATGAAGAAATGAAAGAAGGAGAGAGGTGAGGGTGGAGACAGCGGAGCAAGTGAAAGCAACGCATGCGTATGCGTGCTAGGGAATAGAGAGAGACAGAGTGAGACCGATGATATCGTGAAACCGCAAAGTCTCAGCTCATTGTCAGCGTTACTTGAGCGCGCACACAAGGTCCGTTGGCCACATGGAGGAGAGAGCCCTCAACGCGGAGGTGGGAAGAAGATGTCTCCTCTCCTTCATCCTATTTTTCTTTTTTGCTTACGCTTTCATTTTTTTTCATTTCTTCGAGGCAAAGCACGTTGTCTTCACCTGTGATATGATCAGTTTTCTTTTGCTTGTTGGCTTGCACTCACATCTCCTGCAACTCATTCAAGTATGTGTAGGAGGAGGTCAACACAAACAGATAGCGATACCAGACCAATTGCGAGGCATGCTTGCGCATGGCACCGAAGCTCGTGTACGCTGAGAGAGGTGGGATTATGACGGTGCAGTTCCGACGCAGATTTCGGAGATTGCGAGAGAAGGCTAGGTAGTTCAGGAGGGCGAATGGCCCTGTGTATTTGGAGATTAGGTTGCGCGACTTGAGCTCGAGGAAGATGAGTCCTGGCGGCATGCCCTCCTTCACCTTGAGCACGCCGTTGTGAACCGCGATGTGATTGGGATGCATGGAGACGCCGAACTTGTCGAAGGTGACAATGGTGCTAATTTGGCCGAATCGAGCAATGTAGTCCGAGACGTGTCGCTGCACCAGCTCAGTGCGCCACTGCTCTTTCATCCCATCCTTCAGCGCAGGGTCGTTGATGATCTTCACGTTGCGCCGCTGGAGACCAAAGTAGTTGGCACTCTCCACCAGCTCACCCTGGCGCTGCTCGCCAAGGCCCTGGTAGTCGCCGGTTGAGAGACACAAAAAGTGGACGGGGATGCTCCGTCGGCGCAAGTACTGCAGCAGAGGGGAGAAGAACATTGCCTCATCATCTGGATGGGCGAAGACGAGCAAGACATCGCCGCGAACGTCAGGGCCATTCCAGACAGCTGACCGAAACCATTGCACTGTGAAGGCGATGAGCCCAATCACAATCACCCAGGTCCAGAACGTCATCTGTGCTGGTGCGCGTGTCTACGGAGTGACGGATAACGTAAGGAGTAACGGAAAGAAAAATCAAAGGTGACAACAAAAACGTGACAAAACTCCAAAAGAAAAATGAGCCAATGCCACGTCAAGGTCACGCGAACTACAAGAACGGCCTGAATGCGTACATGAGAGGAAGAAAGGCACAGAACGAAGCGAGTGAGGGAGGCACATGATCAGAGTCTGTGTTTGTGTGTGTGTGTGTGTGTGTGTGTGTGTGTGCGTGTGACTGACATGGTTTGTGTGCCAGCGCGTGTCCATAGTGCTCATTGCACGTCGCCTCATAGTCACCACATGAAACCGTCATTAATCAAGCACATCATTGCAGCTTCGTTTCCCAGCGTCCCAAGAACACGCCGACGCCCCGCCTCGGCAGGGAAGCAAGTAAGCAAATAGGGTACACTGTTGTGCCCATCACTCGCCAAATACCGGTACACAGAACATGTGCATTAAATGCTAGACAACACTTACGATTCGTTTTGACTTGTTGGGTAGTGACAACAGCAAATGGCAAACAGATACCTCCACACGGCGGGCGACACAGCGGAAAACAACAACAACAACAACAACAGAGAGAACTGTACAAGAAAAAGAAATGAAGCACAGAACATGGGAAATGGCCAGACTCACGTGCTACGTTCATACACACACACACACACACGCATGTATAAAGGACGACGCTGTCTGCAAAGTGAAGAAATGATTGACGGTTTGAATCGGGTCAACATGAAGAGACAAGCTTATTTTGCTTTGGGAAAGTACTCTGAGGTTCCGGCTCTTCGTCTCCTCCTTTCCTTCCCCTCGTTTTTCTTTATTTGCCTACTTTTGATGTGCTTCCCAACCTACGCACGAGAAACCGAAGGGAGAATCGTGGAAGCGCGATCAACCACGATAATGGCGCGCCTGAAAGGAACGCATGGTGACTAGCGCCCGTAGGTCCAGACACGGTAGACAGAGCACAGGCCAGAAAAAAGGCCAGCGACACTGACAGGTCCTTGGGTGCCCTTCCACCCTTTCAGATTGCACGTCGCCACAAAGATGTCGAGAAGCAGCTTGCATTCTGTCACACAGATCCAATGGAGTTCAAAATCGGTCCACAGGAGCCTCGCGTACGAATCGACTAGAATGACATCATCCTGCTTCTCCGTAGCCTTCTTGGCGGCCGGTTGCGGTGCCGGTGTGTTCTGCGCGGACTTGATCATCAGCTTTTCTTCAGACTGCGCATTCGCTGTTGCCATCTTGCGCCGCAGCTTGTCGACGCGGTCGTACTTGGACAGCAGCGAGAACGACTCCTTTGAGAAGACGATTTCCTCGTCAGCGTACGGCGCAGAGGCGTCCAAGATGCCTTGGTAAAGGCGGAGGGTGTTCAGACACAAGTCAATCAGGAGAACCGGCAGACCGCACTTGGTGGCCGTCGAGATCAGCTTGCCTGCGACATTGCTGTGGAAAAAGCCCTTTTGCACCAGAAATGCCACATCCTCGAGAAAGCACTTGGTAAAGAGCAGCACGCGTGCGATGAAGTCGGCAATCATCTGACACTGAATGAATAGCGCGATCCACTGACCGCCGTTGATGGGAATGTAGACCAGCTCAGAGGCCTTGATCAGCGTCACGCGCATGCGCACAAACTCGCCGAAGAAGCGACCAAGGCGAAAGAGACGACGGGTGTTGACGATGGTCATGAGATTCTTTTCAAGGCGCGAGAACTCCTCACCGGGAAGGTAGTTGATATTGAAATCCACCGAGTTCCACCAGAGCCGAATGCGCAGCATGTACTGTGCCACTTTAAACAGCTTGTCTCGCCCTTGGTGAGTCTGCAGCAGCTGACGCATTCGCGTCGTCGTCGTGATGCCTTCGAACGGGTCGCGTCCAAGAACGCGAAGGGCCTCGCCCTCACTATCCTCACTGCCACCACCCATAATGATGATGATGATGATGGGATGGGGGTGCTAGGAATGTCTGAAAGAGGGGGGGGGGGGAAGAGGGGGGAGAAGGAAAGGCAAGAAGNGAGCGAAAAAGAGAGATTATGATGCCATGTCGATGCTGACTGTGACCCAGCAAAACAACAGTGATGGCCGTTTCCCCCACTACTACATGTGAGCATCCAAACATGAAGGGTACGCGTGCTTGATGTGGACGATCCGTTGTGCTCATTTTCTTTTCTTTTCTTGTCTTCGTCGTATTCTGTTTTTGTTGTTTTCTTTTGTTTTGTTACTGTGACACAACTACCACACAGACGCATCTCTCCCCAACTGATCACAGGGACTGCTCCCCTACTCGGTCTTGCGCCGTTGATTGGCACGCTGCTTCAGTACGGCCTCCAGATTGAGCTCTGTGGAGGTGATGAATCGAAGGAGCCAGTTCGCCGAAACGCCACGAAGGCGTGTCTTCTGACTCTCGTTCAGCCGAACCTTTTTCACACGGTGCACGAGCATGGCGATGGGTGTATCGGGCTTCTCGAGGGCACCATCGGCATCGCGATGCGCCGCCCGGAAGCTCTGCTCGCGACGCAACCGTGCCTCGGTGGCCTCATCGACACGGATGCGGTAGACCAACCGCCCTCTGTACTCGCGCGGCCCGACCACCTCGTTGCTATTCCCTGTGGCAGTGTCCCAGTGGGTGTTCGTGACAGGCTGGAATGCCTCCCAGCTCTCTTCGTCTGGCCACTCGTACTCTGGCTGCGGGAGAGGCAACGGGGCGAGGGCGATGTTCGCGGCAGGAATGACGTTGTGGAAATGCACGCGGTCCTCGTGCTCCTTTTCGGCTGCGTAATCGGTAGCCTGGCGCAGCTCGTGGAATGTGGCCTTGTCACATGGGAGAAACGTGCCCACCGAGTACTTTTCAAGAAAAAGATCGGTTCTGCCGCGCGGGAACTTGTCCTCACGCCGGGCATCGGCTTTGGAGAAGGCGGAGCCCAGGGCGTGCTCTGTGTGAACGAGCAAGTTCCACGCCGCCATCTGACGCCCACCGTGTTTTGAGTCGGCGACCTGCTCGACCTGGCGTTCGGCAAAGCCGAGTGCCTCGCGCTCATGGTGGTGCAGCAGGTGGAACTGTACGGCGGTGTTGCCCAGCAGCACGAGATCCTTTGGTGACGACGAGCAGCACAGCATGCAGTTCTCGAAGACTTTTGCGGCCATCTTCTCGTCTTTCACGACGGAGCTCTCCGCTTGTGCCCACTGCGAAAAGACCTTCCAATCGCTCAAGCCTTCGCTAGCCGCTCCCTTGCCGAGCGCTCGCAGCTCCTTGAGTTGCGCTTTCGATGTGTCACCGCCCGCGATCAGCTCACCACCAATGCGCTGCTGCAAGAGACACTTGAGCGCGGGGTCCTCAACAACCGAGTTCAAGTCAGCGCACCGATCAAGCGCGCTCCACAGACTACACAGCGCAAAAGAGTTGGCCCCACACATGTCCAGCCCACGCTTCACCGTATTGAGAGCAGTCTCGACATCCTCCTGGTATTTGATAAGAAAGAGTGCGTATGTGTACCAAGACTGCTCGTCGTCCACGAGCTGCACGCACATTTGGCGGCAGGCCAGATCCATTCGCCGCTTCTGCAGATCCCCGTTGATCCTCTCGTCCACGAGCGCATCCTCCATGACCCGCAACAGCGCCATCCACGTGCGGCGGACGTCGCACCAGGCGGCGTCGCTGTCAAGGTCTGCAAACCTGTCGGGCCATGTCTCCCCCTTCAGAATCAGGGACAAGTAGAGACAATCGGCCTCGGATATCACAGGAGCGGATGATTGGGCATCCTCAAATGCCTTGTACTCGCTGTAAAGCGACTCGATGCCAAAGAGAGGGACTGAGAGACCCAGCTGATACACTTCGCGTTTTTGCTCAGCTGTCTGACAGCACGCAACCGCGCGCGTCCAAAGAGACACGCTGCAGGGGTCAAGGCCAACCGCCTGTACCGCGTCAAGCGCCACCTGCTCATTGAGGGGAATGCTGTGTCGTTTCGCGTACTCAAAGTAGACATCCCACGCATCACAGTAAACGGCATCTTCAATGAGCTTCCCGATCAGAGGAACCTGCTCTTCGTCAGGTAGTTCGCGTATTTCACGCACATCGAGAGCCGAAAGTGGATACTCCGCCGCACTCTCTTCTTCTTCTGCCATGAGGAGAGAAGGAACGAGCACCACGGAAAGACAAGTATCAAGAACTACGAGCCAGTGAACAGGATTGCGGGCACCTTCGCACGCAAAGGCTGACCATACAAAAAGAAAAGAAAAGACACTTGTCAGAGAAACAGATGGGCGAATGGTGGGTGTGGTGTGAGGTCAGAGAGTGATGAAGAAAGGGGCAAGGGGGCAAGGCACACCGCGAAACATGCAGCCGTGGTGCTGTGTAGCAGACAAGACACGAAACAGTGTTTGACGTGCACTGATCAGAGTTTGTTTTCCCCCTTCGTGCTGTGTGACACATAGAAAATGGGCATCTTCCTCTCTCTCTGTGTGCGTGCTTGCGCAAGAGTATGAAACAGCCTCACAAAGGAAGCCACTGTAATCAGTCTAGTGAAAAAAAAAAAGCACAGTCATTCTCAGTTCAGCAGGTGCGTGGGTGGACAACGGCACACTGACCGTCCGCTGTTACCGCTGCGGCACCTTTTCCTCGAAATACTCGCCAGGGCCAGAGTACAGCCAGTCTGTGACAGCGACACCACGTTTGAAGCGCACCATGAGCTGCTGAACGTCTGATGACCCCATTGGGCGAGTGGATGGCCCGGACTCACGCCGAACGGCCGTGTCTGTTGTCTGGTTCATTGTCAGTCTAATCGTGTTGAAGAGCACAGGTAACTGCGCAGGCAAGCGTGTGGTTTCGCGTTACACTGCATGGCATGAGCAAAGAATGAGGCAAAGGCAGAGGAAGAGAAGAACAAGAGAGAGAGAGTTGCTGGAGTTCAAAAAACGACTGTGGGGGGGGGGGGGAGTGCATATGCAACTGAGAGGTATAGAAAACGAATGCAATGCCGGTCATCAGCGCGCGTTGACCTGGGAACTGTGACGTGAGCACGCCCGAGTCAGTGCTTGTAGCGGAATAGATGCCACCACCTACTGAATGCGGCTCCCCCCTCAAAAAAAAAAAAAGAGGGAGGAGACTAAAAGGGAATGCACGAGGGCCAACGCCGTACACTGCAATTGAGAGTGCGAAGTGGATAGGGCTCAGCTCACCTCGCGTGCTGCTTTTCTTCTTTTAAGTTGTAGGCCACGACGCACGGCCTGGCCCCATTTGCTCTTGCATTGTCTTCTCTGTTGGGTTTTTGATTTGATGATGAGAAACTGAACTACTATTGTCTTCCTAGGTTTTTGAAAGTTTTTCAGCGAGGGAAAACGAAATGAAAAAAAAAAGAGAAGGGGGCAAAAGAGAGAAAAGAAAAAACACTATCCACTAATGCCTACGGAAAAGGAGACGTGATGGCACCAACTTAGTATGTGTACTCCTTACCAAGGTAACCAGCCCAGCACTCGAACTCTTTGATACCGCAGTCACGGTTCAGGCCGTTGTTACCCCAGCCGAACGCGAACGCGCCACCAGGGAAGCGACGGTGACGAATACGAGCGAAGGGGTTCTCGGGACCCTTGTAGGTGATGTAGTGGTGGGAGTGACGGAGCTTCTCGTACATGATCCAGATCACGGCCAGCATACCGAGTCCAGCGATGCGGCTGCTGTGGCGGAGACCGTGGACGTTCACAGGGCTGAACAGCGGATCATCCGGCATGGGAAGGCGACCGGTGCGGCATGAGGCCATTGTTGCGAAATCCCTGAGGGGTCTTTTTTTGTTGTTGGTAACAGGTGTCTAACACTGTGTTTGGCTGCTAATGAAGCTTCGTGAGTGAGTTGACGAGTAAGTGTGGAGGACCGACACAAGGCGGATCGAATGAGAGAAGAGAGGCGCAGAAAGAGCGAGAGAGAGAGAGGGAGAGAAGGGGAGAATGGTTGATGACCAAGGTAATCCAAACGCTTGAGGGTGGAGCAAAAAGCGAAAGCCGGCATACGTGACCACCACAAGAGACAAAAAAAAATCAGAATGTTTTGGGGACTTCGAGAACAAGTTGTCCCGAAGCCCTGACTCACAACTCACATTGTGGCAGCTCAACGCGCCGCCATCTTTGAGTGCAGGAATACAACCAGGAGCGGGCGGGGTAGGGGGGGGGGGTCAGTGACGCAAAACGGAAGAGACACGCTCAGTGAGCTGACGACACTGTCATTGTGTACGGACTTCATTCCATCGTGGTTTCTGTCACTGTTGTTGTTGTTGTTGTTGTTGTTGTTATTCGTCCTGTTGAGGAAAGAAGAGCTAAATGGGTGAAACAGGGCGAAAGAAAAAAATGAAATAAGCTACGGATGTGCACGACTGTGCGTCCTGCGAACTCCAGCTGGGAAGAGGCGAAACTGTTCGTCTCTGACGCACGACCACGCTGCTATGTATTTTTCTGTTTTGATAGATTTTGTTGACTGTTTCTGATATCGGGATGCAATTCTGCAAGCAGAACACAACAGAAACTTAGTATGTGTACTCCTTACCAAGGTAACCAGCCCAGCACTCGAACTCTTTGATACCGCAGTCACGGTTCAGGCCGTTGTTACCCCAGCCGAACGCGAACGCACCACCAGGGAAGCGACGGTGACGAATACGAGCGAAGGGGTTCTCGGGACCCTTGTAGGTGATGTAGTGGTGGGAGTGACGGAGCTTCTCGTACATGATCCAGATCACAGCCAGCATACCGAGACCAGCGATGCGGCTGCTGTGGCGGAGACCGTGGACGTTCACAGGGCTGAACAGCGGATCATCCGGCATGGGAAGGCGACCGGTGCGGCAAGAGGCCATTTTCGCGGATAACTAAATCTACTAGTGCTTAATGTTGCAGAGAGAGAGCTGCAACAAGAGGTAAAAGGGAATACGGCGGGAGCTGAACGTGAAGATCGTGTCGTGGAATTCCACACAGGTCACCGAATGTGTGCGAGGATGGATAGGAAACAGAAAAAACAGATGAGGAGGAGCGGCGAAGAGAGGAGAGAGGAAAATCAAGTAGTACATTGTGCGTGTCGTACGAGGAGAAGAGTGACTGTCGGATGGAAAGCACGGCTTATACAACAGATAGGCACATGTTCCTCATAATTCATGTGAGTTGAACTCTTTACGCTTCTCTCTATTCCAGTGGCACGATTCGTTTTGTGGCGACGGGGACGTGACTACAACAACTGCCGTTTTATCACCTTCTGAACTGCCAGCAGGTTGCGCCTCTTGTTCTGCTCTTTTTTTTTTATTAAGACTGTTAACCGGTTCATGAAGCAAATCTTATCGTAAAGGAAATGAAAGGAGAAACGACGACGACAACAACAACAACAAAATTGCGTTCGCAACACAAAGTGGGCGATTTGGCCCTTCGTCTTGGTCAAGAGACACACATGCGCCACGTCATCCAGTGCTGGATACTGCGCTTACGGCAATGTGCATTTTATTGGCATGACTCTTACTCGGCATATTTTATTTTTTTCAATCAGTGAAACGGGGGTCCTGGGCACGGCAACGACGTTGTTCGAAATTCTCGATGAAAGCCAGTGTGGACACCACGCACCCGCTGCGCGAGCATCAAACGTGTTCTGAGAGTTTCTTGTTCCGCAACCTACTTGTTTCTTATGTGACACTTGTAGCGTGGAGTGATGCGATTTAACTGTCTCGCTTGCGCTTGAGAGACACGGACGTCTTCTTTGGCGCGGCTGAAGGCTTTGCCGTTGCTGTGGGTGAGGGGACTTGCGACTCTGCGGCGTCTTCGAATTCATCAACGATGGGGTCCATGTTGTCCCAGAGCTCATCGCCGAGTTTATTCGCCTTTTCAGGGAGCTTTGTGTTGACAACACCGCTGTACGAAGCAACAGCATCCGACAACGGAACGCCCTTGTCGAACAGGACGCAATTTGCGCGCTGCTTCACGTAAATAGACATGAGCAACTTTCCAGTGGGAACGTGGTAGAGACGTGCCTTGCGGTCAAGACCCGCCACGCCCAAAATTTGATGGCCGCTTGGGTGCTTGGCCATGCATCGCACACTCCCCACGCCTCCGCGCAGCTTTGCCCGAGATGTGAAACCACGCCGTGTGTCGTACAGGTGCACATCGCCACTTGCCTCGCCAATTAAGAATTTATTTTGATTCCACTGAAGCATCGTTGTTGGCCGACGCTCGATTTCGCGGCTGATCTCGAACTCTTGCACTGGACGGTCGCTGGCCCTCCTGTCGTAGAAGCGCACCTGATGGTACGCGGTGGAGGTGCAAAATACAAAGGGGTTGATGATGCTGACGCCCGTGATGTAAATCGGGTAGGGGACATCGAGAATGTGGTCCCGCACATTGCGCGCTGCAAACACAGGTACAGAAACGTCTTCACCTGCGACATCGTATACACAAAGATCGTTCTCCTTGCCACCCATCGCGATCATGCCAAATTTGCGGTGGATGTGTACGGCGTCGACAGGGCCGTTTCCGGTCGCGACTTGGGGATTTTGGAAACGATCGTCCGTCATCACGATGTTGCCCAACTTGTCCACAAGGCACAGTCTGTCCTTGACGAAAGACATCGCGCTCGGCAGCGCTGCCACGTAGCCAATGTTGCGTGATGTGACCAGCATCTTTTGTTCAATGTCCAACATCGTCACTTTGCCATCAAGCGTGGAGAAGGCCAAGGACTTTGTTTCGCTGTCCAGCCAACACATGCTGCTCACACCGCGTTTTCGATCTTGCTTACCATACGTGAACTTCAGCGTCGCGCCACTAGATTTGGAAATGTCCCACACCTTGACCAGGCCGGTTTCATCTCCTGTGACACACGACATGGTGTGTGAGGTCTCTAATCAATTTTTTTTCAACGTGTGCAGGCGCACCAAGGGCAATTACGGTGTGACCGACTGCAGCCCGTTTTGTTATGTGCGTGGTCTCAAAATGTCTGTCACAGTGATTCAACAGCAAGGTGAGTGCAGAGAGAGAGAGAGAGAGAGAGAGAGCACGGCTACAAAAAAAAATGGCAGGAGTGTGATGCTATTTGGAAAAATCAGAACCAACACACAGAGAGACTGTTTACCCTGGTGAACCGAAAAAAAAGAAGAAAAGTGAGAGTGTGGCGCCGGTTGTGAGGGCAATACCGGCAGTGAAGCGGGTTAGAGAGGTGTATACGAGAGAGAGGGAGGCGGGGGAAGGAGAATGAGTGTGTTGTTGAATCAATGCGAAGGTACTTGTTGCCGCGCAGTTCAAACCTCCAGTGCAAGGAGATCAAGGAGAATGAGAACGGCAGAGGCACTACAAAATATAGAGGGTTGATACGATATCGGCAACTAAATCGTCCACTTAATTTCCTTGTGCTGGTGATGGCATCAGGGGGGAGATGTGTTCACAATATTATCTAATCAAGATGGTTTGCAGTGGTGAGTATGAACGCAATGGGAAAAAAATGTTCAGGCAGTGTGTTGCTGCTGAGGTCACTATTAAGCGCGATCAAGTTCGAGATCTTTCGCGAACTCTCGCTCGGTCAACGCTAGAACTGTCGTCGCCTCACACAGTATTTTTTGCCGCTTCAACGTGTCAATCAGGAGCATTTGCTTCCGCACGATCTTTTTCAGCGCGTCATTTTCACTCCTCAGTGACCCAACCACGTCTCTGGGTTCATCTTGCTGTGTGGCCAAGTTTCCTTCACCAACTGCAGTTGGCACCACACGAACCTTCCCCTCCATACCCAGGTCATGATGGAGCACTGAAATTTCCTTTCGCTGCGCCTCCAACTGCTTTTCAGCAAGGAGCAACTTTTGTTGCAGATCGCGGCACCGTTGTGACTCGGCCTTGAGACTCTTCTGTAACCGGGCCACCTCTGGATTCGCTGTGCTCATGTCAGGTGGCGGGGCGGATTCTTTCCGCGACGGCATTTTTTCTTTGCTGTGGTTCTTGCGTTTTGGGGTGGGTGGGGGTGGTGCGCGTGTGGGGGTGTGTGGAGTGTCCGGGGGGAGGAGGGGGGCTCGTGCCCGTCCCCCCCGCCGAAGGGGGCCGCTCTCGCCGGCCCCCAAAGGAACGAGGGCCCCCCACCTCGGACACACACACCAACCCACAAACCCCAGCCACCCAACGCCCCGCACCCCGCACCCCGCACCCCACACCCCTCCCCGTTAACAATAGGTATCCAGAGTTCTCGCAGAAAGCCACAAAAAAAAGTATACACACGCGCACTGACAGAACAACACAAGAACAAAATACATACTATTGCAAGCATATCATACTGTCTATGCCCCAAAACTTTTTCGATCGTATGAGGCGGACGATTCGTCATTTGTTTCCTTGGAGTTCTCCAAGTGACTCTGATACGGAGCTTCCAGTAGCGACCAACGCTGAGCTGCGCATTCGTTTGCGAGAAGCGCTTCACGTCACGGAGGACCAGCTGGCAGGCCTGACCCATGATGAGCTTGTACTGTTAGAACAACACCACACGGCACACACCCAACAGTGTGAAAGTCTTGCGACGAGCTGGTGGCGGGATGATGACCTTACTGTTGAGGCCCTTTTGACCGGCCCCGTTGACGTGGTGCTCCACCACAGGCCGAGACCCGAGCATGTCACAGCGCTGCGACGTCACCCAGACCGGCTGCGCACCATTGTCGACAGCGGGATGGCAACACTCTGCTCATTGGAGTCCGTTGCGAACTGGTCTGCGTGCACCCCTCCGGGACCACCTGTCGCCGTGTGGCTGGAGGCCATGTGTGCTGGCGTCCGCAACCCCGCTGTTGACGACTCCGCCAGCTCTGCGAGTAAGGATGACATCACCTCCGCGTCCATGCTGACGATTCTTAAGAGGTTTGATGTCTCCGCCGTGTGCGGTTACTACTTTGATGACACGGAAACAGGTGTGCATTGCTTGGAATGCACTGCTGACACAACATGTGTCATGTGCATGGCATGCTTTCGAACGTCGCCATGCCGCTTTCACAAATATCGTCTGACCTCCACTACCAGCGGTGGCATGTGTGACTGCGGCAATCCGCACATGTGGAAGCCTGAGTCGTTTTGCACTCATCATGGCGCACACGTGACGCCGGAGAACCCAATCGATTCTTTCCCGGCGGAGCATCGGGGGTGGATCGCCGAAACAATCAAAGGGCTTCTGCATTTTTTGTCCATCATCCTCCAGGTGGGTCTGACGTTTCGGAAGGTTCCCTGGACGACGCCTGAGCTATTTCTAGGTGGACCGCAGGTGGGCGCCGACGAATGGATGCTGAACTGGCTCACACTTGCTGCCGAACAGCTTAAAGTGGCGAGTGAATGTGGCGATGGGTCTCGGCGTTTCCTGACAAATGCATGGACCAGCACGGCACACACACTGGACTACCCTTTCGAGTCTCTCGAGCGAGTCGGCTTTTCTTCCCCGACGGCGTCCCTCACCTGTCTTGAGACCCTGTTCATGTTCGACATCTGCATCGGCGACGATGACGGCGACGTCTCCGAGCTGCGGCGCACTCCGAGCTACAAGGATGTGATGAAGTGCGTGGCAAACTGCTTGCCTGATAGCGCCTTCCGTCTCCCTTATGCAGTTCACATGTGCCAATACTCCGAGATGATGTCCAACAGCGACGACTTGGGCAACCTCTGCGTGCAAGTGCTGAACAGCGTCGCGGTGAGATCGCTGATGGAGAGACCACTTCCCATCGTGTCGTCGACGAGACTGACTGACACCATTGTTCACCGCATGATGTCCCCTGTTCTCTATTTGCTCACCACGCTCAATGACAGCCAGCGCCCAGGGTTTGGTACCATTCCTGCGGGCGAATGGATGGTGCCGTTGATTCGCACGGAACAGCTCTCCACCTTCTCGCTGACATTCTTCTCGATGTGCGTTGGCTGCTCTCACGAGGCGGCTGTTGCGACAGTGCTTTCTCGCAGTTGTTTCAAGGCGTTCTGTTCCCTCGCGTTGGTCATCCAGTGCAACTCGGATGTCTTCAAGGACCCCGCCTTCAGCAGCCCCACGAACGTTGTCTCCATTCCACACTGGCTCGGCTGCGCAATCGTGAGTGAGATCTGGCGTCTTCAACTGAACATTCGCGAGATGATGGCGGTCCTGACTGACAGTCGTGGTGACCGCGTCGCGTCCGCTCGCCTTTTGGACCTTCGACCCTCTGTGGTGGCTGCGCTGAAGCAGTCTGTCATCCTCGATGATCCTCAGCTTTCTGAGCGGTACACCAGAATGCTCGCTCACTGCCGTGTCGACGACGGCGCCGCACCACTGACGTGGGGTGAGGACGGCAGCCCAAGCACTCAGGATCCTGCCTTTGCACTTGGCGCTGAGTTGCTGCGCGAAATCCTACACGACCTCAACATCTTCATCCAAGTCCAGGACATCCTGTTCCGCAATAGTTGTGAGACAGTGGTTCTGCATCCCAAGGCCCCCCACGCACGACCTGTGCGGGCGTACGAGCTGCTCAAAGCCGGCCACGCTGTCAGCACGACCAACACGTCACTCACGCTCGTTTCCTTTGTCCTACGCGCGTGGATGATGGAAGTGGGGCGTCGCAATGGATACTGGTGGGGACAGGAAGACCACTACACGCCCGAGGTGGCACACTCTGTGCGGCTGCATGGCGGCGCGGCAGTGCCGGCGGCTGCCACGGTACTGCTGCCCGATTCGCCCGAATGGCTTCAACCGTCTCAGACGCGCGTGACGGACCTCTTAGACGCCGCACTGGGTCGTGCCGATGACGTCAGTACCATGCTCGATGGCCTGTTGGACGGCCTTGTGATGCCGCTGGTGCTGATCTCGCAGGTTGAGCAGGGACTGTGGCGCCGCAATGACCACAACGTGTCCGTGACAACGCAGACGTACCTGTTGTCAGGGACAAAGTGCTTTCTTGAGGGCGATCTCTTCTTGCTCCAGGTGCTCTCAGCGCGCATCGCTCCGGAGGATTTCACCATGCGCGTTCTCCAGCGCTTCACGTATCCCAAGTCGTCGGGCACAGACTCGCGCGGCAATGAAGACGATGACCCGGGCCACACCATCTCCGGCTACTCGCGTTACCTGCGTCTAATCCTCACGATTGTTCAAGATACGAGCAAGAGCTGCAACTACACCGAGTTTTCGCAGTCCGCCGTGGATCGTACTGTGGCGAATCTGTTGAGTGGGTCGCGCATGCAACACTCGCGTGTACTGCAGTTTGTGAACAATCGCATTCCTGGTGAGTTTGAGGGCGAGAAAGTTCACGACGCACCACAGGGATGCAAGGTGGAAAAGATGGTGCGCGAATCACTGGAAAAGCTCGCTGTGGGCGAACACACCAACGTGGGGCTCCAATTCCGTCTCAAGAGCACTGCTGTCTGGCGTCAGTACGTTGATCTGTACTACCCCATGGTGTCAGATGAGTCGATGCAAAGCATGTATGAGCAGTACCGCTCCATTGAAACGCTCGAAAACCTGCAAAGTGGCACTGCTGGTGGCGAACAAGACTATCTCAATGACGAGGAGAGTGGTGTTGCGGCTCCCTCAACTGCGACAGCGGTGGTTCAGTTGCCCCCGCCGGTGCTGCGTTCGCCCCGGCAGTTTGCCGAGCTCCTGCCGCCGACGCGTGCCCTGCTTCACACGGAAGCTTTTTTGTTACCCTGCTTCTTTGTGCTTCATCTGTTCAACGAGAATGTGAAGCGGCGCGCGCGTGGCGAAAGCGACACGTACTACGTGAGCGAGCCGCTCCTCCTGCACGCCGTGAGCGGACTCCACTGCTGCATTCAAGACTGTGAGGAGCTTTCCGCCGCTCTCGAGAGCGTGTCGGAGCCGGGTGCCTCTGCACTTGAGTCGACGCATACCGCTGGCGCAGTGCCACTGACACCGCGATCATCGAAGGGGACACCAATCAACTGGCCGCGTGTCGAGGCGTACGTGCGCGACAAGGTGCAACGGCAACGATCATACGAGCCAGCGGACTGTCATCTCTACCTGCCCGTGCCGATGCTCGCCGGAGAGACAGGGCTCCGCCACAAGCTACAGCTCCCCGTCTCTTCGTTGCGCATGCCAAAGTCGGGACTGGTCATTTCCCAGGCCGCGGACGACGTGTCCCCTTCGTTGACAACGACGCAGGTGCTGCACGAAGTGCGTGCGCGGTACAACTCTGGTGCTGAGATAGACCGCTTTGGTGTGGCGAAGATGATCGATCACATTCTGCTTGCCACGGGCCTCGCTGAGTTCTCTGCAAACGAACAAGACGAAGACACCGAGGCGGAGCGGAAGCGCCGCGAGGAGGCGAACCGTCGCCAGAAGCGTCTCAAGGAGCGGCAGTCCAAACTGCTGCAGCGCATGCGCATGCGGTGCGCCAAGGCGACACCCACAGCTACCACCACCATCGCCACCAACACCGCCAACGCCGGAGACGACGCGACGATGATGCTTCGGCCGCTGAGGCAGCACGAGTCGGGCTATCTGCACACGAAGCTACTCATGGACTTGGCGACGCTGGAGTGCTGCGTGTGTCGTGTCACGAGTGACGAACCGCTCATGATGGTCGCTCACACGGCGACCTCTGGCAGTCTGTACCATCTGCGCCGCGACTCGCCTGGGGTACTGCCGACTGGCCGCACTTCACACGGTCACTTTCACGCGTGTGGCCATGCCGCGCACATGACCTGCATTGAAAAGGTGTACTCACGTCTGGCCAAGCAGTGGAGTGGTGGGGCGTTTTTCGAGGGCCGGTACTACCTGGGACCCTCGGAGTTTTCCTGCCCAATGTGCATGATGATTTGCAACACCGTGTGCGTCTGCCCAGCCCTGTCTAACCCTGGGACACTCAGCAACGCGACTAGCAGCCCGATCATGATGGCTGCCGGCGCAGCCCCAGCAACCGGACTCACAGCCATGACTATTCCTCCGCAGTCCTCATCGGGAGGTGGAGGTGGCCCGAGTCAGCCCTCGTCCCCACCACTCGCCCCGTCATCGGCTGACGTCCCTGGCGCATCGAGCGAAACGCTCTTTGAGGAGCTGCGTCGCTGCAGTGTGAACCCCCACTCTCCCTTCTACCGGCAGCTCACGACACGGTGTGATGCACTGTTCGGTACAGTCGCCGCCGCAAATATTGGTCTCAATCCGTCAGAGGATGCTGCGCCTTTAGTGTCCCAAGAGGATCCTCTGCAAAAGAGCAGCCCTGATGCGTGGGAGCTCGCCGAGACGATCCGGTGCGCCGTGGTCGAGCTTCGACTTGCGGTGGAGCTGAGCTGGATTGCCCAGCCCCCCACGCGAAAGGACATGATCTCGATCTTGGCCTTACTCACGTCGATTTACGCGAGCCGAGTGGAGGCAAGCTACTCCCAGATTCTGCGACGATTCCAGGAATCGGGCGAGGGCATGTGCGTGCTTTTGCTTGACTGTCTGCGCACACCGCGCCGGACCGCGGAGCTGATCGAGCTGTACACTGTTGCGCTCATGCAGTCCAGCGACGAGGTGCGCGCTGTGACTGACGCATGGCTTTCTACCACCGCCACGGACGAGGCGAGCACGACGACGTCAGATGAAGATGCGGCCGTTCTCATGAGCCTCTTGCGCGAATTGCTGAGCCTAAGCTATTTGAAGCTGTTGCTCGTCGAGGAGCCCGCTCACTTGGTGCTCAAGGCAGAGGAGGACAAGAGCAGCGACGTCGTCGCCCACGTGGAGCTGGAGTCCTCGGTGGCGCGGGAGGACACACTGTTGCGTCATCTAGCCTATCTGCTTCGCTGCAAGGTGGAGCCAGAGCTGGTCAGCAAGCCGTCATCCACACTTGGGGCGGCAACGCGCGCCGACGTGAGACAGGTGCTGTCGCTGCGTCGTGCCCTATCACCACCCGTCACGTCTGCACTTGTCACCATCCCCGCACTTGCTACACTAGCGCCACACTACGAGTCACCGCGGCAGTGGGCAAGGCATCTTCTCTCCACCGTGCTGCATCAGGATGAGCACTACACCCAACTTCTCACTGACTTCGCCAAAACGGGCGTGTGCAGCCAGTGCGGAAAGGTAAGCAGGCGACCGGTTATGTGCTGCCTGTGTCACCGATACTTCTGCTTACAGCCGAATGACTCAGCACCTGAACTGAATGCGCACACTCGGTCGTGCTGCTGCGGTGGCCTTGGCTTGTACCTCGTTGTGCGTGGTACAACCTACGTGTTTGTGGATTCAGTCGCCAGTCGCATCGGTGAGTATCCCTCCATCTACACCGATGACTTTGGCGAGACCGACAACAACCTTGCCCGTGGCGTGCCCCTCACACGCAACGACGACGACGGTCAGCGGCTGCTGACCACGTGGATTGCATGCCGCTGGGGTGTGGCGTCCCGCATCGTGAAACATTCCTACGGCGGGTCCATCATCATGTCTGTGTAACAACACAACGTGAAAAAAAGAAAGAGGGAAGAGGGGAGAGGGGAGAGGGGAGAGGGTGAACGCAAGTGTCGGTGTCACTTTGTGCAGACGTTTTCTTTTGGATTTATCACTGAAGAGAAACTGAAAGGTGGTTTGAAAGCAAAAACGTTGTCACCGCAAGCGCAGTTTGCTTTTTCTTCTTTCTTCAGGTTGATTACTTCATATTTTTCTGAGTTTTGGTGCGGGGCACCTCCCCCTTGTTGTTTCTTGGCATGGTTGGCGTGTTGGGTGACGCGTGGCGCGTCCATTGAACGGTGTTGCATCTTTTCCCGTCTTTCTAAGCAAGCAAGCTCAGAAAGCGCACTATTACGTTCTCTATTCTCCACGCGCAGTGGAGCAAAACAAAAGAAAACAAAACGTATCCTTTTGGGACACGTACTCACAGCTGCCACCATCACCACGGCGTTGGTCGCTACTGCTACTGTGCCTCTCCTTTCGTGCGCATATGTTGTGTGTGTGTGTAGTGTATCTGTGTGCTGTTGCCATGGCCGCCTCCCGAGAGCTGCGACCACACATCCTTGTGCTTGCCTGCGCCTGTTTTTTTTTTTTCGTGAATGATGTTTGCGTCGCAAGTGCCGCCGCCCCCTTGTATAGGGGGCGTTGCTTCATTTGCATTACCACTAACTTCAACTTCTCTAGACGACATTCTTTTCGTGTTCTACCCCCTCTTCATCTCTACTCTCTGCGTGCATTGACCCAACTGCCTTTCCTTTCCTCCATTTCCTGTTTCTGCTTCCAGTTTTTTTTCTCCCTCTTCTCTCGCGTAACCATGGATATTGCCAAGGGGATTGCCTTGTGCGGCATTTTTATTGGCAGCTTCTACGTTTGGCGTCGTGAGCGTTTATTTGCAAAAACTGCTATTCACGACCTCCAGAAAGCAGCCTTGGATCCTGATATCTACGTGGATCGCAACAGCACCACGACGATTCGGCGCCGTGTCGTTTCATTCGCGGCTGTCTCGGGGGCTAGCGCAGCGTACTTGCTGTGGTCGCGACTCACTAGCACGGACGCACCGTCGCCGACCACAGAGTCGGCTCTGCGTGAACTGCGCCTTGGATGCAAATCACTTTTCGCGACACTGTCCCTGTTTGCAGGCCCACTCGTTGAGGAGTACATGGAGGGGTGCCTGCCGTCCCTGCACACGTACTGGAGTGAGGAGCCGCTTCGCTTCACCAGGGACTTAATCATCTGCCCAATTGGCGAGGAGCTGTTTTTCCGAGGCGTTCTCTTCGATGTTGTGCGCAGTCGATCGTTGACGGCGCAGGTTGTCGTCACCTCACTTCTGTTTGCGCTTGCTCACGTGCACCACATCTTCTCATTCGCAGCCGACGCTTACCGTGATGCAGACACCGAGCATGATGACTGTGAAGACGGCGAGTGCACGCAGTCCCCACCGCCGCTGGGGCCGTCCAACGACACAGCCACCGCCCGCGCGTGGCGAGTGGCGTGGCGGCGTGTCACCGTCATGACGGCGGTCACCTTCACCTTCGGCCTCCTCAGCGGCCTCTATTATACTCGTGCCTGCGAACGGAGTTTGCTGGCCACGATAGTGGCTCATGTGACCTGCAACGCTATTGGCGCACCCCGGTTTTCATTTCTTCAGTCCAACGCGAACGACACGATGAACGGAAGGAAAAAATGGGTCGCCGTGGCGTACGTACTAGGTGTCATCGGCTCCATTACCGTCATGGCATAATATCTGAGGACTCCACAGTCAGACTGCGCACAAGAGGCGAAGTTGACTACACACACACACACACAAGTTGAAAACAAAAACAAACTGACCAGACACAAACACCCACCGTTCTCCTATCACCTGCCACAGGCCACGCTAGGAGGTGACTTTGCAACCATTTCAATCAACTCGTTCTTCAAAGTAGCCTAGACTTCGTCACAAAATAAACTTCCTCCGTTCGCCACCCCAACGACACCCCCAACACAGTGAACCTGCTCACCGTGCACTTGTTTGTGAGACTCATTTCTGAACGCTTTCCATCACTTCAGCCCCCCTCCCCTCTGGTCTCCATTTAACCCAGTTGCGTGTGTAGTTATTTCTGTTGTCACGTGCCTCTCAGTTTCCTTTTTTTTCTCTCTCTCTCTAAAACACAGTTCTACCAGCTGCGAATGACTTGCGCGTCTGTTGTCGTGAGCTTGCTGCTCGTTCTGCAGCAGTTTGGGCCGTGGATGCTTCAGTCAGGAGAAGTCAGCTTTCCTTTCGGGTCAAATTCCCTCAACGCGCACTCCATCATGCTCACCAGTAACACGGGCATCTCGCTTCAGGCGCGGACCAGCGAGTCTTCTCTATCCATTCGCGTGACCGAACCCGTTCAGTTGGCCCTGAGTGCTGATGGCGGAGTCGCCGTGGCTGGAGCCACTCCTGTTAAGTTTGTGGGCACCGTGAACGTTTTTGCCGATGTCGCAATCGAGAGACAATGTGACGGCTGGTTTGGCACCTGCACCAATCCAAGCTATGTCGTCTCTGCGTGCAATGTGTCGACTCGCACCGACGTGCATGTCAATGGAATGGGCCTCCTGAAGGACTTTGTTCAAGACCACTGCTCTGAGATCCGCGAGGCTCTCGTGGGTTTCAAACTGCCAGCTTCCTCAAAAGCGAAAGGCAAAAACTCTGCGCATTCTGAAAAGGCAGCTTCTCGCGGCACTGTACTGTCGTCTGAGGAAACAATGGACACTGTAAAGGCGCTGTTTTCTCCTACGCGCGTTGTGACAGTCGGCCTCAAAGCCGAGGCTCACCGTTCCAACTCAGGCCAGACCAGTCTTGCCCTTTCTGCCTCCCAGGATTGTGCGGAACTGCAGCTTTCGTTTCCCCCAGCCGAGCCATCAGACGCATCAATCGTGAAGAACATGGAGCTGAATGTCACGCTGCCAGAGGACAGCACAGCCTCTCTTGAACTCACCAAGGACGGCTTCGTCGAAAGCTTTGCACTCTCGGGACTGGGCAATGAGGTGGACGCACTTACGGACTTGCTGGACCCATTTATGCAGGTGATCCTCACCACCATTCGTGTCGCGCACAGTGATGGCATCACTCTCAAGGTTCTGCGCGACTTTGCGGAGCAAGTGGTGACTCTGTCAAGCAAGGAAGGTTCCCACGACACCACCGACGAAGGAGATCTGTAGACAATGATGTCGGTTCCGATTTTTCTTTCACATCATTCTCGTTATTGCTATCGCGTAGACCCCGTCTCGCTCCATTCATCGAGTGGACAGTATCTTTTGTGTTCGGAATACAAAAATACAAGTGCACACAAACACACATAGTGAGATCGTCTCCCCCCAAAAACAACAACGACAACAACACTAACGACAACGAGAACAACCTCGAATTTATACAGGACGTAGAGCACGTCCAGACAGGTACTCTAGTCAAAGCAACTCTTTGTGCCGTACGTGAACACGTAAAACACGGGCCTCATTGATGGGCGGCACGTTTGTGCAGCAACCATGGCCATGGCGCGGTGCGTAGCTGCTTCACCTTGCATCTCGTCGGCGAAGCATCGCTGCCAGAGACCGTTGATATCATGTGCCCAGCAAGCGCATCAGCGCGTGCGCACAGTCTCTACTCGGAAATCAATCTCCCAGTCCACACACTCTTCCGTACATGCAACACCCATATGTTTCCCAACTGTTCATACCTTTCGACGTCTTCAAAGTGAAAACCAATCATGTCCGTCCGCTTCCTCCTTCAGTACAACGAGAAACCGAGCCACGCCTTGATCGTGTGCGAGCCGTGGACTCGCTGGCTTGTCGAAACAGAGTCCCCCAGCGGCGACGGCCACGTCATTGGCGAGGAGATTGCGCTGCGCAAGATCACCAACAGCATTGGCATCATCACGGCGATTGAGGTGCAACTGCTAGTGGATGTTCCCACCGCCGCTCAGCGCTACTTGCAGGCCTCTGCGTGGTGGCTGCACCGAGCACCCTTTGGTGTGGAGCGGCTGCCCGTGAAGCTGATCATCGACACATACGATGGTCAAGTGCCACACATCGCCGGGTGCAGCGTCACATCCCTCCAACTGCGGTCCAAGTACCTTGGTGGGGTGACGCCTCGCGTGGACGTGCGGGTGTTTCGCTTGTTTTTACGCACCCTGGAGGAGCTGGATATTTGTCGTACGCCGCACACATGGGACTGGGCTTACAATTTCCCCTGCCTTGTGAGCGGTGAGCTCCTCGCCACGTGCCCACGCCTGCGTCGTCTGAGCTTGCGCGGCGCCCGAATCGACTCACTCACGGATGTGCCGTTCAGCTGCCTCGAGAGCCTCGACCTCTGCTATTGCGACCGTATAGTGGACTTCGCCCCTCTCAGGCAAGGACAATGCTTGACGGAGCTTGCGCTCTCCAACACCGCCATTTCCAGCCTCTCCGCCCTCACACGCTGCACTGCACTCCGCACACTCTGTCTGTCTGAGTGCCACAACGTCTCGAACCTCGCTCCCTTATCGGCGTTGCGCGACCTTCAAACACTCGAGCTGTCGCGGTGCCGCAAGGTGAAGGTTCTGAACGCTCTGGCCACTTTGCCGCTGGAATCACTTGACATTCACTTCACGGATGTGCTCAGCATCTCGCCACTCTCAACGATCGTCACGCTACGCACGCTGACAATGACCAGCTGCAGTGAGGTCACGGACTGGACGCCGCTCGCAAGCTTACGCAATCTCGAAAACCTTGACGTGAGCTACTGCCAGGTCACTGACCTCTCCCCCCTCTCCACCGTCCACGCGTTGCGCACACTGAACATGGCACACTGCACACAAGTCACGGATGTCGCCCCACTTGCTGCGTGCACGAGCTTGGAGGTGCTCATTATGGATGCGGTCCCTGTTTCAGACCTCTCTCCACTTGCCTCCGTCCGCACGCTCCGCAGGCTTTCCATCGCGAAGTGCGGCAACGTCGCCGACCTGTCGTGCCTGGCAGGCGCGCCACACCTCACCGAGGTGGACGCCCGTGAAAGTGGCGTCGCAAACCTGACAGGCCTGGGCCAGTGCCCCAACCTTGTCAAGTTGGATCTGAACTCCTGCGAATTCCTCCACGATCTCTCCCCATTGGCGGGCGCACCGTCCCTCACCACGGTCAATGCCCGCTTCAGTGCGGTCAGCAACATCGACGGGCTTGAGACGTGCCCACGTCTGGTGGAATTGATACTGGACTGTTGCCCTGCCAATGCCATGCATCGCCAGCTGTTGCGCTTCATGTGGCACCTCATCTTTTCCGTTTACGGCTTCATCCACAGGCATGTGATCCGCTCGCCGTTGTTTTCTGCCCAGCAGTGAGTGCATCGCTCTGGCTTGGCTTACTTCTCTCATTTTCCTATTTGTCATACCCTTAGAGTAGCCCCCTTCCCCAGGTCGCGAGCAGCGACGAATCTGTCGAACAGAGGAGACACTTTCACTGTGTGAGTGCACGTATCCCATTTTTTCTTTACACCTCTGCGACTTGGACTCCCATTGCTTACTTTTTCTATTACTCCAATTCCTTTAGTTTACGAGTGATCTACCGGATGAGTGCTCATTTTGTCTCTGGCGCTTCCGCTCGTCACAACAGTGAGTGTCACATAGGCTGATGCTTCGCTTCGCTGCCTTGACTGCCATGCGTCTCGTCTCCTTTCTCTTTTCACATCAACATCCTCGCTCTTCCCCCCCAGTCCTCTCCTGCGCGAATTCAACCCAATCAACTGTTTTTTTTGGAACAAATTTACTAGGCTTCACCTTTTCTCGTTATTTTTCTTTTCTTTCTTCTTCAGTTTCACTTTTCATTTTTCACTTCTCTACCCTCAACACACAACTTCACCCAGCATTCGTCATGGCCGCACCCAACGTGACTGACGTTATGAAGGCGATCGATGCGGCGACAAGCGGCACTGGATTCAGCTGCCGAACCGTGTCGTGGGAAGATGCGCAGCGCGGGCACACCGCCTTCGGTGGACTCAGCTGTGTCGGTCCGAACATCGCCGACGTTCGTCTCTACGAGCGAAGCGGCACCCTCCTGTACACCCTTCGCAGCCAGAACTGGAACGAGCGGCTCGGCTACGTCAGCAGCAGCGACGTGATGATGATGACCGGCAACGAGGACGGCACCAGCGTCCTGAAAACTGTGTCACTGGCAGACTATCTGCGCAACGCCAGCACGTTTGGCAGCTATGCAGGTCTCCAAACGGACAACCTGTTTGCAGACGGCGTCGACGATCTTTTCTCCATCCGCTTTCAGGCGGTGTTTCTTCCCACCAGTTCCGGTGCTCGGCCCACGACGGAGTTCTGCACGGAGGTCTACTCGTACCAGACACGCCAGGCTTCAGACCCGCGCAACATGCTCCTCCTGGCGACCCCGCAGGGAACGTCCATGACCGAAGACACGCCAGGTCGCCAGAAGCTGTTCTTCCACAGCTTCGACCCTTCTACGCGTCAGATCCCTTGCTTCTGGCTCGAGGCGGAGCGCAGCACACACCAGGTCGGCGGTGCGCAGACTGAATCGCAGGCAGAGGTCATGGAGGCGGCGCAGCGTGGCAAGGCCGTTGCGGTTCGCATTGGCCCATCGGCAATGGGCACGCGCTTCAACGTGCAGATGCTGATTCAGGTCCCCCTCAAGCAGACACCAACTCGTCGAGTGAGTAAGAAGGCAGCAAAAGGCGGCTCAAGCTGGTTCTCTGGCTTCGGCTTCGGAGGCGGTTGCCCAGCGCCATCGTCAGCAGCTACGTTTGATTGTGCCCCTCAGTCCAGCGCGTCCTGTCGCCGCTCGAACACACGGGGTGGGTTTGGCGGTTGTGCCCCTCCTCGTCCCGCCCCAGGGATTTCCAACGCCGCACGTGTCAGCCGTGGCAGTCAAGAAGGCACCTTCGCCGGCCTTGCAAAACATAATCCTTTGCGTGACGCGTCGCAGCACGGCACCATCACCGTGACGCTGTACTACACAGTTCAGGGTGGCGTGCCGTCGGCTGAAGACGTCAAGCGCTGCGTGCAGGACCTGGACGCGCTGTACAAGGCCATGCCGTCTGACAAACGCCTTGCCGACTGCCACGAGGTTCTGGCCAACGGGAAGCAGCCCAGTCCCGCTGTCCCCGTCAACATCTTCGGAAACCCAACCTCTGTGCCACCTGTGCCAACGCCCACCCTCCCGACGTCCACTCCCGTGGTGACTCGCGACCTGCAACCGATGACCAACAAAGCTGCCCACTCGGTCATCTTTAAGCGTCCCACCACTTTGCTGTGCCCACAAGGACATGCGCTGGTGGATCGTGCTTCCACATTTGGGGACATGTCGTACGTCTGCGATGTGTGTGGACGATGCAAATCAACAGGACCGCGAACGGGCTGCGCGACATGCGACTTTGACGTTTGCCCAGCATGCTTTCAGAACGTCAAGGCACCGTGCTACGACAGCGCCCCTCTTGTTCCCCACTGCGGCACAGCGTCTTCTTCCCCCGTGTATGTGCGCTGCAGCCTCTGCCAGGACGCAGTGCTTGTCAAGCCTGGCCTCGTCTTTGTGCGGCCACGGGACCGCCTCGTGGAGACGCGCACGCTGAGCACGGCCGTGTGCCTCAACTGCTACATGAACGGTGTGCCGTCCTAAGTCATACAAACGTATGCAGAGGTGGTTGACGCACTTCGCACGAGGAAGAAAAAAAAACTCACTCGTGTTCCTCATTTTCCCATTTTCCCTATTTATCTCGCTTTCCTCATTTTTCTCTGCTCTGCGATATGACACAAACACCTAGACACAAACAACAATGATTTCTAAGCGTCCCTGGTTGACACGAAAAAAAAATATAGGACATTATACCTACACTTTACGTGTATATGGGCTTGCCTTTCACACACAACATCTCGAGATGCAACGTCATTGCTGCTCACTCTAGGTCGCAGCACGTCGAAAAAAAAAAGAAAGCAGTAGTTGACCAGCGAATTCCATCTCTCTCGACACTTGCCAATGCGGGTCACAGAGACTGGTAAACGCCGCGCGTGCTTCTCTATATGGCGTAGTCTTTCTTCCTCTTATTGACCGTCACACTGAGCCGTTTTTATCCTCTCTCTCCCTTTCCTAAGTTCCAATAGCAAGAGTGACCCTACTGTCCTACAGCAATGTCCTGCGTAGCCAGGCGCCCACTGGTTGCGATGTTGCTCACGCTTGCCCTGCTACTCATGTTTGTGCTGCCGAGCGCGGACGCGGGAGAGACCATTGCCCTTTCCAGTGACGTCACGTTGGCCTCCCAGACGCTGGCCGGCACGGTGCTGGACGTCAGCGCTGCAGCGACGGCGGCAACGACTGTGAACGTACTGCTCCAGCGGTGCACTGTGCAAGGCGCTGGCCTCACTGTGAGCGGCTTCTCCTCTGTGGATGAAGTGGCAGACGCCACTGCGATTAAGCTGCACATCCTGGATACCACCGTGACGGATGCGACCATGGCCTTCCGCGACTACCTCCCTGCTGGCTCAGATGTACGCATCGTGAACATGACAGCGACAATGGAGGGCAGCACGCCGCTGTTCGACTTGCAGAACTTCTACTTGTCTGCCGGCACTGGCTCCTCCATGACGATTCAGCGCGTGCGGGCAACGTGGAATTCCGCACCTGGCGGCTCTGTCGTGCAACTGGGTGGCTCGGACGGCTTTATGACTCTACCCACACGGACGTTCTCAGTCTCCGACGCTGTCGTGACAGGCGCAGCGCACGTGCTGGAAATCACCGCCAACTGCACTGCTAATTACTGTTTCGACACCAGCGGGTGACTCAACGCCTTTGACCTGATCGAGTTCCGCGATGCGCGTGGGGCGTTCCTGTACAGCGATACCAGCGGTGCCACTATCGCGTGCTCCAACTTTGGCATGGCCCGCTTCAGCAACATCACCACGACTGGTGGGCAGCCCTTCTGGTCGACAGCACCCGAGGGATTACTCCTCGTGTACAACACCGCCAACGGCAACGTGGTATTCTCTGCGATCTCGTCCGACGGCCCGCTGTTCTCTTCCACAACCTTCCAGTCCATGTGCGCGACTGACCCCAACGTGAAGTACACGTTCCGTCACATTAACGTCGCGGCTGTGATGTCTGCTGCCACCTCGTACACACTGAACATGCCGTATGGGTGTGGCGCGAACAGTGACCCAACGTGGTACTTTTACATGGGCAACATCACCGTCGCTGGTACGCTGCTGGATACGATCGACGAACTGGAGAGCAACCATCTTTACGCGACGCAGCTCGTGGGTGCGTACGGCGAGGTGATTGAGGTACGCCAGGGCGACAACTGGCCAGCAGCACAGGCAGGCGATGCGGCTGCTGTGAACTGCGTGACTGGCCGTGACGGCAATGTCGCATTCGTCGAGCTCGTGTCTGGCGTGCAGCGCGCTGAGTGCAAGTGCGACACTGCGTACAGTGCACCGTACTGCACGACTCCAGTCGACCCGCTTGTGTACTACGACGCGTACAGCCCGTCGCCTGCCACGTGTGCTGTGGCCAACTGCGACACGTGCCTGTTCGGGCAGACGAGCCAGTGTGGCGCGTGCTCTACTGGTTACCAGCTGACCGCTTCGCTGGGGTGTGACAGGATTCCGTGTTCGACGCCAAACTGCAGCGACTGCACGACAGACGACGTATGCAACGCGTGCGATGTTGGCTACGTCTTGTCCGCCGATGACAGTCGGTGCATTGCATGCAGCGTGCCTCACTGCGCGCACTGCACTCTAGACAACGTGTGCGTCTCGTGCGGCGACAGCTACAGCCTGTCCGCTGACAAGACAGCCTGCTATGCCTGCAGCATCCCCAACTGCAACGGCTGCAGCGCTGATGGCGTCTGCGACTCGTGTTCCTCTGACCACACACTCTCCCCCGACAAGACAGTCTGCTTTTCCTGCAACATCCCCAACTGCAACGCCTGCAGCGCTGATGGCGTGTGCGACTCATGTGCTGATGATTACAGCCTGTCTGATCTGGAGAGCGCGTGCTTTTCCTGCCACATCTCCAACTGCAGCCGTTGCAGCGCCGACGATGTCTGCGGCTCGTGCGAGAACGGCTACAAGCTGAACGACAAAGATGTTTGCAAGAAGAACGGCGTTGGCTGGTGGGTGTGGCTCATCGTGGGCATCGCCGCCGCTGCGGTGGTGGCTGGCGTGGTCGTCCTCGTGGTGTGCTGCGTCCGCCGTCGTCGCCGTCAAGCCGCAGAAGCCTCAGAGGAGATGCATGCCAAGTCTGCAACTTCCAGAGGGCATGACGACCCGGGTTCCACACAGATGATGCAAGGCCAATCGTGCGTGGACACAGTCGAGTCAAGGTCAACTGCGGGCCCTACCACTGCAGCGTACCGATGGACATTGGATGCGCGCGATTACGCTGTCATGCCCACTGGCCAGGGCTCGCATGTTTACATCGCGAATCCCCTGAACATTGACTCTCGCTAGAATGACGAGTGTCATCACAGGTCGCCACTGCAGACGTGGGTAGCTCCGATGATGACCCAACAGTCTGTGCGCATGACATGCTGTCAGGCCGCTGACTCCCTTCTCGCACTTCTTGATTTGCTCTGCGATGTGCAAAAATACCATCGTTGATGGCTAGGTCCTCACTCTGCGCTCCAATCCGGGTTCCGGACAATGAGTGACAGTCTGTAGACACTAGTTTTCTGTTTTTTTTCTTTCTATTTCGCTTTCTTCCTCAGTCGGTGTTTTCTCTTTTCTGCCATTGGTGGTCGTTTCGCGGACCACACGTCAAAACGTTTTTTTCTTTGCGCCGACGAGAGCACCCAGAGAGATGCTACCCGCTCCGCATCACTGTGTAACACCACAAGAACAATGTGTTCTTTTGTGAGGCTGGACAACATCGTTCTTTTTTTTCCTTTTTTTTTGTGATCTCATACGTTTGTCGTGACGAGACCGCGCGTGACTGTACCGTCATGACAGCTCATCACTAATCGACAACTGTGAGCATCTTATTTTGTGCATGGCAGAAACACAAACACCATACCTGTGAAAAAGTCGGAACGCACGTTTCGTTCTGCCCATGACGACTCAAGAGCCTGATCCCTTGGCGTGCGAGACTTTCTTTTTCTCTCTGAGGTTGACAACAACTTGGTGAGAAGCGTCTTTTCTCTCGTGTGCCCTCGCTTACTACCACGGACACTCAGTGGAAATTTTCTCGTGCATTCACACGCATGTCTCTACTTTCCTTTCCTACTTCCGAATTCCACCATGACAATGACATTCATCACACTCTGGGACTGACCTTTTTCTTCCGCTGTTGGAACGAAAAAAAGGAGATGTGCACATGAGAGAGCACTCAGCGGGCGAGACTTCCTCACTGACACGTTGCACTGACGATGCCATAGCTGTTCACTCTCTCGCTTGCAGTCACAGTCAACCACCACTTGTCGCACTCGTTATTCTCTCTCTTCCCTCCTTTGTTCACCTTTCTTACCGTCCACTCACAGCTTTCTCTTTTTTAACTCCCCTGGCTCACCAAAAGAAAAACAAAACAACAACACCCACCACCACCAAGCGTCTCACGTATGTCCTTTCCCGTCCGAGCCATTCTCCAGTTCAACGAGAAACCGAGTCAAGCTCTGATCGTGTGCACGCCATGGACGCGCTTGCTGATCGAGACCGAGTCACCCAGTGGCAAAGGCCACGTCATTGGAAACGAGATTGAACTCCGCAAAACGACAGGTCTTTTGAACATCATCACCGGAATTGAAATGGAACAGCTGATGTCTGATTGCACAAAGGCGCAGCGCTACTTGGACGCCTCCGCGTGGTGGCTGCACAGGACACCATTCGGTGTGGAGCAGCTGCCTGTGAAGCTGATCGCACAGTGGTATACAGGATCGTTGGTCAGTGTGGATGGGTGCGATGTGACCTCATTGGTGGTGGAATGCGATGCAAACAGAACGCCCATCTCACTCGAGTCGCTCGGCCCTCTTCCCGTCAACCTCAAAGAGCTGAGACTTTCCGAGGTAGAGGTCTCCGATTTGACTCCCTTGCGCGACTTGGAAATTGTGTCTGTGAGGTTGTGTCCCGGTGTGGAGGACCTCTCGGAACTGGAGGGCAGTCGTCATCTGCGCGTGCTGAATGTGTCGAAGACAGGCGTGGAGGACCTGAGCGCGCTTGCTGAGGTTCTGTCACTCGAGGAGCTTGACTGCACCCACACGGATGTTTCCACGCTCGCACCGCTCGCATCGTGCCGCAACCTGAAGAGGCTGAACTTCGCAGGGTGCTACTTAATCTCCGAGTTGTCCCCGTTGTCTGGCCTGCATTTTCTTGAAGAGATCAACGTGCGCGACACTGACATTACCACACTCGCTCCGCTCGCGATGTGCTACAGTCTTAAGATGGTGATCTGTGAGGGCTGCGAATCGCTCATTGACCTCTCCGCGCTTGCTGGCGCACCGGCCCTTGAAGAGATCTGGGCCAAGAGGAGCGCCGTGGCCACGATCGCCGGACTCGGCATGTGCATCAAGCTCAAGAAGGTGGACTTCGAGAAGTGCGAATCGCTCACTGACCTCTCCGCGCTTGCTGGCGCACCGTCTCTCGAAGAGATCGGGGCCCGCTATAGCGCCGTGACCACGATTGAAGGTCTCAATACGTGCACCGAGCTCAAGATGGTGGACTTCGAGAAGTGCGAATCGCTCACTGACCTCTCCCCATTGGCGGGCGCGCCGTCTCTTTCGACGTTGTATGCACAAGACAGCGGCGTCACGAACATTCAAGGCCTCGACACATGCCCGAACCTGGAGACGCTAGACTTGAACGGAACACCGGTCCTTACTTGCTCTGCCCGACGCCGCAACCGCACCGTTCACTTCTGACACACACACAGTACCCCCCTGTTCATCATTCTGCTCTTTTGCCTGCACACACATACAGACAGCTCATGTTTCGCATTTTTTTTTGCGCACAGCAGTGAAAGAGACGACAACAGCAGTCATACTTCCAGTAACACAGAGGCTGAGCTTACCGATGTGAATAGGATAGTCAATCCGACGACTACGGAAGCGATGAAATCCAACCTAGCCTCCTCTTTCCTTCCTAAAGCGGAAGTCTGCTCATTCATGTGCGTGACCTTCCCTGTCTCCTTTTTGCTTTTCTTTGAAGTGTTCTTGGCAGCGTCGTTTGTTTTCAGGTCAACAGATCCCAGCGACTTGGGATGTTTCTCTTCTTTGCTTTTTAGTTGTTTTCGCACTGTGAGTCACTGTTCTCCCCAATATAGTGAATTTTTTTTTCTGAACAGTGGCTTCCTTCCTGTTTTCATCTGTGCCCCATTGTCTTTCTCCTCTTTTTTTATCCACTCTGACTGTGGCATTCATACCCGTCAAGCGCCTTTCCTTGTTGTGAATGCACTGAAATCTTCGTTTCTCTCCCCACTTTCGAGTCGCGTGGCCTGTCTACGTGTTCATATTGTTGGCAATGCCGTTCTTTTTTTCCAACGCACAGCTCTCCATCCTCACACGAGTTGGCCTATGGAAGTGTTCAAATCGAACAGAAATGAGGCCTGGTTGATTCTCAAGCCTGGGCGTGTGTTGGTTTTTTCTAAACGGCACAAACAACAATGAATCCACTAACCCCAAGATCAGACAGAAGGGATGCTCATCTCAGGAACCTTGACAAAAGCTGGCGCATTCCTCCAGTTCATCGTGAGATGATGCGCACATGCGCATTTCCACGTCGCGATCTCCACCCAATCTTGATCCGTTATGGAGAAAGGGTTGCAACGATCGGTATACGTTTCTTTTTCACTCCTGTCCCATGTGTGCGTATTCACCAACACAACCCTATTCTCGCACTCCGCGTCATCCCCTCTGTCTGACGTGAGCTTTTTTGCCGTTTGCTTCAGCCTTGCCTCTTCTGCTCGCCTCACTCGATAACAACCCTAACAACCACAAGTGTCCGCCTTCCCAGCTCCTTTGTTCAGCATGTCCGTCCGCTTCATTCTCCAGTTCAACGAGACGCCGAGTCAAGCTTTGACCACGTGTACACCATGGACGCGTCTGCTCGTGGAAGCAGGTTCCCACATCCACATAATTTCCGTCTCGTTCAGTGGACGGGAGCCGTGTACTTGCTCGGGCCACGTCATCGGCGGCGAGATCGCACTCCGTAAAACAATCAACGAGCTGAACATCATCACTGGGATAGATGTCGAACAGTTCGAGGGCGATACCACAAAAGCGCAGCGCTACTTGGATGCAAGCGCGTGCTGGCTGCACAGAGCCCCCTTCAATGTGGAGCTGCTGCCCGTAAAACTGATCGCACACAGGTACAAGGGATCATTGGTCAGCGTGGATGGGTGGAATGTGACCTCATTGGAGATATTCGGAGACGGGGCCAATGAACGCATCCCACTCGAGGCACTTGGCCCTCTTCTCGATAACCTGAAAGAGCTGAGGCTTCACAGTATACCGGTCTCAAACTTCAGACCTTTCCGTGACTTGGAGATTCTGGCTGTTTGCGACTGCTTCGATGTGCATGACATCTCACTGCTTGAAGGGTGCCATCATCTGAAGAAGTTGGACGTTACGTGGACAAGGGTGGAGAACCTCAGTGCGCTTGCGGGTGCACCGTCACTCGAAGAGATCGACGCCAGTTGGAGCTGCGTGACGACGATCACAGGTCTGAGTACCTGCGCCAATCTCAAGAAGGTGTACTTTGGACGTTGCGAGTCTCTCCACGACCTGTCTGGGCTGGCTGGCGCACCGTCACTCGAAGTGATCGAGGCTGATAGCAGCGGCGTGAGGACGATCACAGGGCTCAGGATGTGCGCCAAACTGAAGAAGGTGAACTTTGTATGGTGCGAGTCTCTCAACGACCTGTCTGGACTGGCTGGCGCACCGTCACTCGAAGTGATCGAGGCTGATAGCAGCGGCGTGACCACGATCGCAGGGCTGGGCACCTGCCCCAACCTGAAGACCGTGAACTTTGATGAGTGCGCCTCGCTTCGAGACCTCTCTGGGCTGGCTGGTGCACCATCTCTTGAAGTGATCCAGGCTGGCGAGAGCGGCGTGACCACAATCACGGGTCTCGGCTCATGTCCGAAGCTCAGGCACGTCAATTTCACAGGGTGCCGAATGCTTCATGATCTTTCTCCCCTGGAGAGTGCACCTTGTCTTGAAAAAATGGAATACGATTGGGGCGGGATTACCACAGGAAGAGCGCTGCGGACGCTCACCGACACTGCCTGGGGTTGCCAGGAAAACGGCGATGACACAGCTGACAGAGAGGCCTCCAGTGATGACATGCATACGGACTCCAACAAGTCTGATTCTGACACACCCGAGGTCGGTCCGCTGTACACCGACCCCACAGCGCTGAAGTTTGAGGTCGACAACGAGGGACCCATTGTCGCTTTGACGCCCACCGTGTTCCGCTGCAACGCTCCTCAGGATGGCACCGTCTACGTGCCTGTTCCCATTGGTAGAGCTGAAAACGCAGCCATCGGTGTTTCCGTTCGCTTCACTGGCATCCTCAACGGCTACATTGGCTGTGGCCTCTTCAAAAAGGGGGCACTGAATGCGGGGGATGCGTGTGAATATCTCCTGGGCAAGACGCAGCATAGCATCGGCTGCCTGCTGAACAACGGGGAGGTGTTCGTCTTCATTAACGACAAGCCCGTCTTCTGTGGTGACACTCCAGAAAATGACGAGCTGACAATGCACTTCTCGTTTGACCGAAAGAAGGGCATGTTTGTGCGCATTGAAAAGGGCGTCGTCAACTGCGACGAGTTCAAGGACTTGTCCCTCTTCGCTGGTGACCTCTACTTTGGCATCTCCCTGTCCGAGGAGGGCCAGCTCGCGCGCATTCTCCCCAGCGGCCTCGGCGCACCCCGCTTCCACTACGGCATGAACTCCATGGATGTCGATGAGGACACGCAGATGAACTGCAAGCACTCAGTCCGTGCCTCCTTGTCTGCACACGAACGGTGGTACGGCAACGCTGACAAGTGCTTCGTCATGCGCATCACGAATGTCTGCCGCGAGCCGATTGGCATTGGTCTCGTGAGTGCAAAGCTCTGGAACAACGGTCGAAAGAACATTGTGGGTGGCAAGGCGTTCGGACCTCACAGCATTGGCCTGCTCCTGAAGGATCGCCGCATCTACGTGCACTTCCAGGATGAGTTCATTCAGTGGAAGCCGATCGGTCGCATGCCTCCCTTTCCCAAGACTGTGGACCTGATGATGCGCGTGCGTGGTGGCAAGGTGTCCTTCTTCTACCAAGGCATCCCTGTCAACCTGCCCGTCATCGCCGATCTCACGCTGCCTGCGGATGAGCGGTTCCGCGCTGCGTACACCATGTCCAACAAGGGCCAGGCAGCTGTGATTCCACCGAACGTCCCTGTGGGTGCACCCGACAACGTCACGCAACGGTGCAGCCTCCTTTGCGATACGGCAAATGATGAAGCGTCGGATGCTCATCGCAGCGCGCGGGCTGACTCACTCGGTGCGCTTTGCTTCAGTTCGGAGGCGTTCGCCATCACGCCGTGCGCGTGGGACTCGTACCACCAAGGCTGCAGTGGGTGCGAATGCAACGCCCCTTCTTCTGACATTCGCTCCGGTGGCACGTTGTGGCTGTGCTCCAAGTGCGGCTCCCCTGACGAGTTTGCGCTCTGTGACAGTTGCTACTGGAATGAAAACGCCTCCAAGCACGACCACGACCGCAACACCTTCATCCCACTCTTTGGCGCGGGCCTCAACGAGATGCGCTTCGTTGTCGAGGACGCCAAAGACAGCTACCTCGAGGTGGGCGTGGCGCCTGCCAGCTACAAGGATGGTTTGGGTGCCTTCGGCAA